>JAQQSO010002567.1:0-14260 GCA_028658305.1 Pachyuromys duprasi | reverse complement strand
TATGATAATATACATGAGTGACCCCAAAAATTCAACCTGAGAACTCCTTCAACTGACAAACACCTTCAGTAAAGTGGCTGGATACAAAATCAACTCAAAAAAATCAGAAGCTCTCCTGTACACCAAAGACAAAAGGGCCAAAAAGGAAATTAGGGAAACAACACCCTTCACAATAGCCACTAATAACATAAAGTACCTTGGGCTGACTCTAACCAAGCAAGTGAAAGACCTATATGAAAAAAATTTCAAATCTCTGAAGAAAGAAATTGAAGAGGCTGTGTCTTAATAAAATTTAATTAAAACAGGTGACAAAAACAAAAGAAAAAATTGGGATTTCATCAAATAAAAACAAGACCCTTAAAACAGCAAAGGAAACAATAAAAACCCAAATTTCAAACTTATACAACATTGGACAATATTTGTAAATATTGTCTGTATTACAGTGGTTAGGTTTAGACATAAAAATAGCTAACTCTGCGCTTAGTCAACAAGGATGACCCAGCTGACATTGTGTTGGATGAAATAAACAAGGTACAGAAAGACAAAAATCTTGAGATCCTATAATGAAAATGTTGTTCTCATAGAAGCAGATTAAGGGGTGGCAACTCACAGGGGTGGGGTGAAGGTGACAGAAATGAGCAGACTTAGGTCAAAAGACACACTTGTTCAGTTCCAAGATGATTCTGCTTTGTAGATCTAGTCTATGCAATAGTAGTTACAGTTAGTAATAGTAGATTATTTCTTTTAAAAATTGGTAAGAATGATTTTAATCCTCTTTATCCCCAACCTATGGTGATACTGTGAGGTGGTAAATGTGTTCATGCAACTGCGCCAATAAGTTCCCAAAGTATCTGCATAATTAAATCATCACTCTCTGAACCTTAAATATATACTATTATTGTTAGTCAACCACATATTTTAAAATTAAGAAAACTAGATGGGAGACCAGGTTTGGCTATAATATGTAGACTACTGCCATAGGCCTATGGACCCCTTGGTCTTCCTTAGAGACTCCTAGTTGTTAATTCTGAACATTTTCATTCTACATTGTTTATTGTTTGACACTATCTAACGAATTCTGGAAAGGGTCTAATTTATGCCCCTCATGGTAAGGGTGGTGGCATGCTTAAAATGTGTCATTTTCTGTTTTGTATAAAATCTTTTTCCTGCTAACTCAGTTTCATTTGGACTGATTTGGCTATGCAACTATTATTCTCTGACAAATATTCAAATGCTCCAGCTAATGAATAAACAGAAACTACATATGTGAGCTGATGCCAAACCCTGAGAGCAAGGTCTGGCTAGAGAAGATGACTCCTGCAAAAACTCCCATTCCCACTGCAAACCATGAGAAGAGTAGCTGTTACTCTCTCACTGACATCCACTCTGTGATTTTCTCCTTCAGCCAAGATGAAATCAGATGAGTCCAGGAAGTTTTGTGGGCTTTTCAACCTTTGCAAATACATTTTGTACTAAGAACTGAGAAGTACTGATTTTGTACTTGAAAAAAAAACCTGGATCCCATTCAGAGATAAATTAATTCTCTCTCTTCAGTGGTGGTTGCAATCATCCCCAAATGCTGATGTCATAATTATAGGCATCAAAAAAAAAATGACTAAATTGGCTAAATCAAAACGTTCAAAAATAACATCATTTTAGATCCAGACAAATGATATAGAGTTTAAATCCAAAGCCATTATTTTTATCACACTAATGGAAACTAAAATAAGGAACATTAGATCACAAAATGTGTTCCTAATGACCTGTACAATTTTCATAGTTTTAAATTCCATATGAATTATATTTTATTACCAGATTAGTCCAATATCAAATGAATCAATAAAGGCTAAAATGACACACTCAGAAGAATGAATAAGTCAGATGGACCAGGGAGAAGGCTCAGCGGTGAACCGCACTTGCTGCCCTTGCAGAGGACCCAAATTGGGTTTCCATACCCATACTGAGCAGCTCACAACTACCTGAAACTTCAGCTCTTAGGAATCTGATAGCTTCTTCTGGGCTTCATGGGCACCTACATACATGTGGTCTGCACACATAGACAAATACACACATATGTGAGCTGAACAAGGACCACAACAATACACATACTGATATAGACAAGGGAAAGTCCAGGAGGCCTCAACCCTGCATAAAGAACTCCAAGCAACTAAAGAACGCTGAGAGTGGGAGAAATCTGACCCAGGGAAGAGCACATTGACTAGTTATCCAATGCCAACTGGTCTACCCTGAAACCACACATACAAGTAATATTATATAGACTGAGCAGTATACACACACACACACACACACTGTGTGGGTATACATATACATATATACATGCAATAATACAAACAAACAAACAAACAAAAAGAGGCTGTGAATTTGAATGAGAGCAAGAAGGGGTGAATGGGAAGGTTGAGGAAGGAAAGGGAAGGGGAAATGATATAACTTTATAATTACCTCACAGAACAAAAGACATTTAAAAAACACTATTAAAAGAGGGACAGTCATAGAAGCAGTAGCAACAGATGGATTCTACGTTGTTGTTGTTGTTCTTAAAAAGTAGGGAAATATCTTTTGTTTTAAACTTAATATTTCATGTAATAGTTTGTGTTTCCTTAGTGAAACATGTTTTGTTCTTGAGTCTGCTACTTCAACACTGCTTAGTCTTTATAGATGTAGCCATAGAGTATTCTTTCATTCTAGCGAAGAATTGAAATGCCAATTTTGACACAAAGGCAAGTAAACTGTGTATTCTATGCAAAACCTCTCAATGATATTTTATTCAAGACAATTATGTTGATGTATTGGTGAGCACTTCCACAGCTTAGCTGAAGGAGGTGGCCCTCCTCCAGGTCAGAGCTGGGTTCTTTGTCAGCCTGGGTACACACAGACATCCCACTTTTTCTTTCCTCAGATGTGAGTCCAGCGCCTAATGTTAAGCAATCTTCACTGTATTGATATTCCTTCCCCCAACTTATTTTACTTAATCATATTTATTACAAAAGCTCAGCACATAAAAAGCATATTTGAAAATATTCCCCATGATTAACCTTAGGGCAAAAAAAGTTAATGCAATATATACTGCCAAGTTCATTAACAGTCTCTTGATGGGCTAACAGCTGTGTGATGAAGACAGTAGCCATCAATTAAAGGAATAATGATCTTCAGAGCAGAATTTTCAATATGGAACAGTTAGTTAAGCTGTGGCTCTGAACAGCACCCACTGGGTGGACATATCTCTAAGCAGCAGTCCTTTGCCTTAGGAGACATATTTGTCAAAAACTTAAGGAAACTGGTCAACTTAAAAAAGAAAAATGAATTTATAGTTTTCAAAGAATATCATCAAAATATATTTGGTATAGAAGTTAATAAGCATATATATATAATGTTGAAAAGTTATGTGTCATATAGGAGACTTATATAATAAGATGTATCTTCAGCAGTGATTTTTCCCATTGTCTTTATTCCCTTAATGGAAGGTGTCATCGAGTCAAAATGTAATTATAACAAGATGTGTGAAGCTCATGTAATCGATACATTTCTGATGAGGTGAACAGGATGTTGTTTTGTGAACTGAGGGTTGACTTAAAACATTAAAGTATAAAACATGGTGTGTTACATTTAAAGTCTTGTTTTCCTTCCAATCCTATCCTTGCTCCCTCTTGTCTCCCTATGCCCCTACCCTAGTCCACTGATAGGGGAGGTCTTCCTCCCCTTCTATTTGACCCTAGCCTATCAGGTCTCATCAGGACTGGTTGCACTCTCTTCCTCTGTGGCCTGGCAAGGCTGCGCCAGCGAGGGTGAGGTGATCAGAGAGCCTGTCACTGAGTTCATGCCAGAGAAAGCCCCTGCTCCCCTTATTAGGGAACCCACTTGGAAACTGAGTCTATGGGTATATCTGATCCAGGGTTTTAGGTCTTCTCCATGCATTGTCCTTGGTGGGAGTATCAGTCTCTGCAGGGCTCCCAGGACTCAGTTTTATTGGCTCTGTTGGTCTCCTTTTGGAGCTCCTGTCCTCTCCAGATCTTTCTATATCCCCCTTCTTTCAAAAGATTACCTGCACCCTTGAGGGAGGGGGACACAGCTGGCATACAAATTGAATAAATTGTAATAAATGATAATAATAATATTTTTAAAATAAATAGATAAAAAGATGTATAAAGCACACTTTAGGAATATCTTTGAGGAAATATCCATAGATAATCAACTAAAATGAAGAGACAGCTCTGCTAATTCATAGCTGCATCCTATAGGCTGAGAGCCTGCATACGCCAAAACAATAAAAGGACAAAGCTTGTATTAACATGATATCTTCTTTATTTCTTGCCCTCTGATATTTGAGTTGACCTACCACAAATGCATCTACCATGGTGGATTAAAACCCCTGATACTCTTAACCAGAAAAAAATATGTTATCTTTGAAAAAAAAGACTTGTTTTATTGTTTTAAGTTATATGTTTCTGCATGTGGATTTGTACACATATGTGCAGGGTGGAGAACAGAGGAACTGGATCCTCTAGAGTTGAAGTTGAAGGTGTTTGTAAGCTGCATGCCATGGATGTGGGGAAACAAACTCAGGTCCTCTGAAAGATAGTACATACTCTTAACCACCGATCAGTCCCTCCAAACATGAGTCATGATTAAATAAATGTCATGGTACATTACAGTATGGCTGTCCTAGGGAAAGGATAATTTCCTCTTGAAAAGTGGTGTATAAACCGTCCCTTCATTTTCTTTCAGAGTTTTAAGGGAATCTGAATGGAGGCAGTTCCAGGCGTGGTTGCCTAGTGAAAGTATATTTCTGAAGATTCAGACATGTGCTCAAAGACCAAGAAAGAATGTCGTGGTCAACCGTTTCCAACAGCCCAACATTTGGCCCATGAAGAGCATTTGTTCTGGTATCTAGCACAAAACGGTCCTCTAGATCCTAGATATTTAGGTTTTATCATCATCTGAGTAAAAACAATAGCATAAAGCCTTTATGGGAAGATGCTTACTGAAACTATGGATATTAATTTACTAGAACAAACTATCAAAGAAAGTAATTTCAAAGCTGTAACATTAGACCTTCAATAAAAAATATTATTTTGTTTTTTACTGAAACCAAGAAGGTTTATGAAATCTGAGGTTATTGTATCCAGTGGGAATCCTACATCTCATTAAGAAACAAGATCAATTTACAATATACACTTAGGGATCTCTCCCTCTCTAGAGAGAAAAATAAGTGAAATGAATGTACTGAAAATATTTCTTTCATGTGACATTTGGATAGAAAAAAGAGAGTTTTGTCCTTAAAACACTTCTTAGAGCTGGATTTCAATATATTAAAACTCAAAGTTTTACTATAGCAAAATTCCCAAAGATGAATACCCTTATTCTAGATAGAAAAAATAGTGGGTGGACAATAAGAACACATTCTTTGCTGTTAAAAGACTTCACACTCCAAAGTGTGGTAAGGAATTAGGCATAGATGATAAACAAATATACTACATATAGTAACAAATAAACAACAACTACAATATATAATAAACAGTAAATAAAAAAATGAAATGAGGAAAACGAGCTCATTGTAACCATTGAGTTGTTTGTGGTGGATGGAATGGTAATGGTTTTGGTGCTGATATTTAAATTGAGACCTGGGTGATGTCAAGAAGGCTTTTGACCAGACATCTCTGGGAACAACATAACCAGCAGAAGGGCCAGGATGAGGAGGATTCTTCAAAGTTGAACTTCATATGTTATTTTTTACCTTGGGCAAACATGCTGCTTTTCCAATTGAGAGGTGGTGACTTGTTTTCCTTCACTTGAAGCTGGGCTTGTGTCATGAATTACTTAGGTAGATGTAGAGCTATGCTAGTTGTAGGCTGCTCTTATGTGAGAACTAGCAGCTTCTATTTTTTATCATTTAAGTAAACCACATTGAAGAAATTTCCCTGAAATTTCCACCCTGTCCGGATGCCCAAGGAATGAGAAGGAGCTATACCAAACAACACGGAGGAACCAGGCATAGGAGAGCAATCTTCATCAACCTTCTAGGCTATCCTGCTGAAAGCAACTAAGCAACTAACCATAGTCACAGTGGAAGAGAAGAACCAATTTGCTGGGCATCTTTCAGAGGTTGAGGAAGAATAACTTATTTTGGCCACTGCTTTTCAAAGTGTCTTACATAGAGCTGAAGGGATCAATATAGGGCTGCCTAAGGAATAGAGATTTTTCTCTCATGCTAACCAAAGAGCTGTGAAGTATCAAGTTACCCCAAGGTCTGAAAAGAGGGTGTAGTGAGACCCCAACACAGTTTTCCATGAATTGAACAAGAAACACACACAAGAAATTGTAAAGTTGTCACCAAGGGTCACATGCTTTAAGGCATACTTGTGAGGAAGTAATTGCAGTTGGCCTTCAATCCCTCCATTCCACTATAGGAGAGAAAGGAACCCTGGTCCATTTTCTATGTCATGTGCAGCAGACAGCATTTGGATCCCTTCAAAGACTGATTTGTTTTAGGGAAGGAAAACTTGACTATGGCTCAGAACTTGCTTCCCAATGCTCAGAGCCCTGCTTCCTATTGCCATCAAAAAGAATGAAAAGGCAGTTCCTGGGGAATCTGGGATTTGGGTAACAGAAAGACTAATGTCTTCCTTATATTTAAAGTCTGAACTAAAGCTAAGAAGCTGTCCAGAAAACATTCAAGAGTATGGATAAAGAGGTAGATATATTTCAATGGTTGGTTGGGAGTGGATCTTGGAAAGTAAACAGTAGTCACGAAGACTTAGTAAAAGACGATTGTTTCAATGCTGATTGAGAGAACTGCAGGTGCAGATGAGCATGGGAGTCTCCTGTAGACTGTACTGCTCACATGGAGAACAGTACAGTGTGGATGATATGAGGGCGGGGAACCAGAGGTGCTTCTGTAGCATGCGTGCTGCACCCTGCAAGGCAGAGCTAGCACTTGGGCATTGGCCAAGACTGCAAGTGGCAACTCAAATGGCTCTAGGTGTATAGAACAGTTGTGGTATCATTTTTTATAACCACACCCTAATTAAAAAAATATCTGTGGTCTGGTGCTAGGAAGGAGATAAAGCAAGAGAAGGCACTGAAGTGGGTGGAATTTTTCCCACCTGCTGAACATTAGACTGAATGAAATCGGGAGAGGAATGTAATTTGCCCTGGGGGAAAGGAAAGTGTGATGGATAATCTTGGTTTATAATCAACTGGATATACCTGGATAGAAGGAGTCTCATTTGAAAGATTACTTCCATCAGTCTGGCCTTTTCACATGTATTTTGGGCATTTTCTTGATTGCTAATTGAAGTAGGAGATCCCAGTCCACAGTAAGCAGGGCTAACACCATTTGTTTATATGTGTGTATATGTGTGTGTGTGAGAGTGAGAGAGAGGGAACTTCTTTGCTTCATTTTTGGGGTTTGGTTTTTGTTTTGTGGTTTTTTGTTTATTTTCATATTTTGGGGGAGAGAGAGAGAAAGAAAGTGAGAAAAAGTGAGATAGGTGATAGGAAATTAGAGAGGATTTGGGGGGAATTTGGAGAGGGAAAACATGATCAAAATATATTACATGTAAAAATTTAAATAAAAATTAAACAAATTTAAATACAATTAAATCAATTTTATTTTTATTTATTTATTTTCAGGAAACAAAAAAAGCTAAACTGGAAGGAGCATTTCCTCTTGGTCTTTGCTTCAGTTCCTGCCTCTTGGTTCTTGTCCTGCTGTTTCTGCCCTGTCTTCCCTTTATGATAGACTGGACTGTAAACTGTAACTCATCCTGTCCTCCTCAGGCTGGTTTTGATTAGTAAAGTGGAAGTTTCTGGTTTCTCTGAAGACTCAGTTTTGTCATGTGATGTTTTGCTGGAGCCTGGCTTGTGAGAGAGCATGAGATATTTTGCTGTGAGCTCTCTCTTGTGAGGGCATGATTTTGGCCAGCTGAGAATATCTGTGGGTGGACTTTGAGGAGGAGATACCTAGAGGTCTGGGTGCAGTGAGACTTTGGGTTTTGAATCAACATCGCTGCACTGATCTTCATGCTTCAACACTTGGCTTTGCAGAGAGAAACATTCCAGGGACTTCTTGGGGCCATCCAACTGAGTCTTGTGGCTTTTGATGAATTGTTGTGCTTATTTGTGTTGCTGCTTGGTGTTGGCCTTTGGACTGGAATGCTGGTATCCTGAGGATATCCTGAGTTTGGTAATCCTCTAAAGACACATTGACCCTAATCAGCAGGAAGTAGATAAAAGAGGTCTACAACCCTTTCTCTACTAATCTCCTATTTAAGGTCCAGGGGTTGGAAGGGAGGTAAAGGTGTTTAAGAACCCTAAATAAAGTAGGTTTGTGAAAAATCTAAGCCTACAGATTATTCTTTGTCACAGTAACACAGAAGCCACGCCAGGACAGTGAGATCTCATAAAACACTAACTGAAAGTTAAGAACACTGCCAAGAGACAAAACTAGGGAGAACAAAGCCTCTTCCAGAAAACGTGTATATGCTGGGGGTGGGGGAGCTGAGCTTTTTTTCTAATTATTCCTTGCACATTGTGCCCACAAAATAAACCCGATAAAAGTTAAGAAGCTCCAGGAACCAACTGATTGTGTTTGAAAATCTGCAAAAAGTCATCTGGGAGGATGCTTGGGTTAAAAGAAACGCAGGACAGAGGAGAAGCATGTGCTGTATTCTGAAGAAGCCCAAGTTCTACAAAGCCTTCAGAGTGCACAGGAAAGAGCTAATAGTGTGGTATTTTGACAGAAAAGGAAAGATCCTCTAACTAGTTTTTGATAAGGGGTGGTAGGGCATTTGCAGGGAGGCCGAGACCTGAATAAGGGATAGGGCACACTGAAGTGGGTGCTGTCGATGAAGCACTTTATCTTTGGAGTCATTTTGGTAAGATACACGAGGGATGTTTGTTTTTGTTATTTAATACATTAAACGTCCTCAAGGTAGTTTGGGAGGCGGGCCCTCAGTGATTTTTAGTGCAGTGCAGCCCAAACAACTCTCAGATTTCATTGTCTATAGGAATCACTGGAGAGATGGGTGAAAATTCTGGTACGTACGTTTTGTTCCTCCAAAATCTGTGTCCCACTTAAGTTCAGAAAAGCTGAGGAATCCTGAATCTTGCTCTGAGTCTATAGTTTCGTGTGATTTTTGTCTTATCACCTGCCAGTTAATTGTGCCACATTTGCTATATATTCTCTCCCTCTCTCTCTGTCTCTCTCTCTGCCTCTCTCTCTCTTCCCCACCCCCTCTCTCTTCCTTGGTTTCAATCATCAGGTTTTGGAAGAATGAAACATTTTTTGACATCTAAAATAGTTTGAAGCACTCTCTGTCTGGGGAAGCCATAGAAAATATGCTGAGTAATTCCCTGATCCCTTTTTATTAAAAAAAATTTAAATTTTTCTTGCTTTGAAACAGAATTAGAGGTGCTTAAGTACTTTTTTTTTAACTGTTTGTAAGACAGTATACTCTACAAGCTAAAGGAATTTAAAGGACAGCATTTTAGTGATGAGTGAAGCAATTTAGATAGAGCCATTTAGAAGCATTTAACCATTTAAGCAATTTAGACTTAGTCATATAAATAAAAGAGCCATTCTCTGTAGTAAATAACCAAGATGATGTTTCCATCCTTTCCCCCCATAAAGGACATTTGATAAGGACAGACTTCCAAGTCATAAGCAATAAATGTTAAATGAAAATAAGCCAATGTTGCTGTCAGCATTTGAATCTGAACAGCAAAGAACATCCGTAAGGTGGCAGATTTAATGATGTGCTATTGGGCTGTGTGTAGGACAACTTGCTTTCATCTACAGCAATGTGCAATTTGCTTCTGATACCTGGATAATGTTGGTGCAGTGTGATAGGCAATGTGATTCAACCATGAGGCATCTTAACACGTAGGCACAGGCCAGAGTTGGTGAATGTTCCACAAAAGTCTTCTCTAGATAATAAATTATCCCTATATTTATTTAGGGTTTTAAAAATTGTTTAATTTTGTTTTCAATTTGCTCTGTGGCTAGCCTCAGGTTCACAATCCTACCTCAACCTGAGTGGCATTTAATGTGACTAATTTTATATGCAGACATTAAAAAATTTTTTTTGACATTTTTAATGTTCATGGTTACAAAGAAGTAAAGTTTAATTGCTTTCTTTTTTTGAAGAAGAAACTTACTTTGGGCAAAGATGAACAACTGAGATCACTTATGGTTACATACCAGTAGTTCCACAGAACTTGAGAGGAGAAGATAGAAAGATCACAAATTCAGCACTAGCCCTGTTTACAAACTCTGGCATTCCAGATCATCCAAGACCCCAGTAACAGTTGACATTAACTGCAAAGTTGATAGGGTTTAGAATCATTGTGAAAGTTATCCACTGTGGGCAGCTGTGAGGGATTTTCTAGAGTAGATTAATTGATGTGGAAGTCTCACCTTAAATGTTTGAGACACTATTCTAGGAGCAGAGGTCCAGGGCTAAATGAAAAGGAAACAATGTGGTCCTGATTGCTGTTTCCTGACAGTGACCAGCTGTCCAAAGCTACTGCTGCTATGATTTCAGTGCCATGCTCTAACAGTGAGCTGAAAAGGATCTTCAGTTGCCTAAGTTTCTTTTGCCAGGTGTTCTGTCATCATAACCAGAAATGTAATAAATATATCCTGTCTCAAAGCAAAGAGTCTGATAAATGGTAGTAAGACCATTTGCTATTGGATAACCAATTGGCTTGCTCTTCCCCGGGGAAGACTCTTTCTATTTCTCCTAGTATCTCTTACTTGCCTGTAGTTCTTTGTGTAGGGTTGAGGCTTCCTGAGCTTCCCCGCCCCCCTCACATGAGCATGTTTATCGGTGCCTTCTTTGTTCAGGTTTTAGGTAGCCAATACCAAATGGTCAGGCCTGAAGTTCAACATACATAGATAAGTAACATTACATAGACTGATCAGGTTGTATTTATGTGTTTATGAATAGATTTGTATACACACATATATAACAACAATTAGTGGAAAAAAGAGATTATGAATTTGAAAGAGAACAAAGGAAGTCTCTATGAGAGGGACAGGAAGAAGAAAAGGGAAGGGTGAATGGTATAATTACATTATAATCTCAAAAATAATTTTTAAAATGTTTAAAAACTAAAATGTAAGCTAGTATTATGATATAGTTTGATAGCTTCACTGGAAATAGCCTAAAGTGAAGTAACTTATTTCAATAGTGTTAAAGTCAAAGTAATAAAGACTTGAGAATTGCTCTATTATTTCAATCAATGTCTACTTGATAGTTTTTACGTACTCTTTGAAAAACGTTCAATCTGGACAGAGAATTGAACATACTGGACAATGTCTGTAAGCACTATGCCATTTATTTCTATTTTCAGGAGAAATGTCTGGGAGTGGGCTGCTTTTATTTCAGCGTTATCTGATTGATCAAGCCACTGGAGCGCAAGCTTTCAGCTGGAAAAGGAATGTGTCCTGTTAATTAATACAGCAGATGTAGATTGCCACAGGAAGCACTGGCTTTTAACTTCATGGGGGAACATACGTTGTTAACCTGCTCATGTCTCGGGAAAATGTATAAACCCGAGGGCAATGTCTAGGAAGAAGGAGACTCATTTTCCCTGCTCACTAACATTCTTGTCCTTCCAGCCATATCCTGCTCTTGCCCATTCATGTACCCTGTAGCTCTAACTTAATTACTTTCAAATGTTTATCTTTAAAAATGGATATCCCCATGCATCTTTCAGCTCAAAATCACCAAACAGATTTGGCATGGGAAATAAGGAATAATTAATTACGCAATGACTAAGTCCTTTCAAAATTGCCTAGCTGGAGTACACTCCAACTCCAAAAAATGTTGTGGTTTAAGCTAATATGTGTCACATAATGAGTGGATGGAACATTTTGTTATCTAGAAAAGGGTTAAGAGCTATCTGGACCAAAAAGGTAATGTATGAGAAAGAGAAAACACTGTTCAATTTTGTTTGTTTGTTTTTATAGCTAATTAGAGATTGTCCTAAATATACTTGAATTTACCATCTGCTTCTCATTCCATATTCTCTTGGTTTACAAGAAAAATATCACTAGATTCAGGACTACCCATTAGGACCATTCTGATTAAGAAGAGATGGGTGGACAGATGGTAAAGTTACATGATGGAGAAGGATATATGGGCAGTGAACTACTTACAATTAACGCTGTTATCAGAGAGTTGGAGAACAGTTGGATAGAAACTATAGGTTGAATGTCACATCTAGAAAAATCTAGGGGAAAGCACAATTTCTGACAAAATTTTATTTATATTAATATAACAATCATTTCTAAGACTTTTTATTGTTATTGCACTCAGCATTTACTGAGAATGTGTTTATTGGAGCCTTTATTAATTTCTTAGCAGACTCTTTCACACTCCCTTCTCAAAGAGCCAGAAGAATTTAGCATTTGTGCTGTTTTAGGTTGTCAGACCAAGATACTAAGTCTTTGTGAGTTAAATATGCTTCCTAAGGCTGAACAACAAATACAAGGTAGAAATGGGAGACTCAAAAGAAGGCTGACTCAGATTCTTACTATATTACACCCCCTTTTGCAGCCTTCAATAACTGCTGAGCAGCCATGTCATACGCACTGCTCTATATTCCCTTCCAACCTGTCTGTGTTAAGGCCAAATCTCTCCTTCCCCTCTTTCCTTGACTTTTGCCTTTAAGATAATTTCAACTGAGAGGGGTTTCCATATAAATGATACAATGCTGAAGCCATTTAGCTCATTCTTCCCATTTTCCATTCCTATAGTGAATCTTCACATATAACACAAAGCAGCATCGACCATCACCTAGCTGGTCATGGCTCTGCTAACATGCACAGTTAACTCTGCTATCAGCCCGGGGCCCTGAAGACATGAGTATTGGACTGACTTCACTCACCCACTGGCAGTCTACATTGCACATTCTTTTTCGGTTCTCTTATATATTACATTATAACTTGCCAAGTTGAATTTCAGCTACTCTATGGTTTTCTCCTCAATTTATTCCTCTGTCATTGCCAAAATTTCAAGCTTAAAACAGGATTTGATGACTAGTGTTTTCACATTCCTTGGGACTATTAATAAAGGTGTTAAACCCAAGCAGGCCTTCAAAGTGACCCCTTGGTTTCTACGTGAGCACTCTTTCAGGGAGACTATCCAGGACCAGCCTAAACCATATACAAACTGTGAAATCGCTTTGCAAGCAGCTCTTAAACTTGTTACTAAGGGTCAAAACAATTTCCCATGTGGCAATCAGATGGAAATAGTTGTGGGGACAGGAATAAAACATGAGGGGAGATCCAAGACGGCTGCCACGAGAGGACACTGTGTCTGAGGAGTAGGACAGCAGAAACAATGCAGCGACCAGGAGCCTGAACTCTGGGACCTAAAATGCCAGCATTTGTGATTGCCAGGTGAGCGGAACTCCTATGGTGAGAAAATCAAGTGGGAAAACCCTAGGGGCACCCAGTTATTACCCGGAAAACTGTCCAGGTGACCAGCAGTGCACAGCTCTGATCTGAATGAGCAGCTGTGCTGGGCGCCCGCAGCCGCCATACTAGACTGGATCACACAGTCTCTCAGGCAGTCTGAGGAGGAACTGGTTACCGTTTTCACTGACCTGCACACTGCGGGCGCACACTGCACAAGTCCTCCAGCAAAAACCTCAGTCCCTGTGTGTGTCCACGGGCCAGACTGAGAAGGCCTTGGGCACCATTTCAGACAGGCCTGCATACAGCGGGTGCACACTGCTGGGTAAAACCTGCAACCAACCCAAACCCACTGTGTGTGCCCCAAATATCATCTCAGACCGTGGTACACAACCCCTGGCCCAGATGGGGGCGCCAAATCTCAGTCCAGGGGAGAGCCCTTAGCAGCAAGCCTAGGGTGGAGTGCACAGGTCCCAGATGACATCTCAAACCAAAAACCAGGACACTCAGACTCTAGCACAGAGTGAGGAGTAAAGTCTCCAGACCAGAGGGGTGACTAGCCTACAGTGCTCACAGCTTTTAGCACTGAGCAGGAAGCCGGGCACACAGAGCCCACAACAGAGTTCAACTGATATAACAACACACACTAACAAACCACTGGAAATCCATGATCTTCTTGAAGAATAATCCTGACACAAGAGATTGACAGTTTCAGACTGAAGTACAGCCTTAAAGCACAAACAGCTCCCTGATTATATATAAACAAATGCCCAGAAATCGGTGAAAGAACTTACCCAACAAAAATCAGGACACCATAGC
>JAQQSO010002566.1:0-14261 GCA_028658305.1 Pachyuromys duprasi | reverse complement strand
ATTCCCTGCACTCTGGCAATGGCTTGGTTGTGAGTCTTAATATCAGCTTTGATTCACTGATAGTTAGAGTCTTTCAGAGGCCCTCTGTGGTAGTCTACTATCCGGTTGATTGTTTTCTCCTACATTCAATGTCCATCCCATTTGTCCATCTAAGCGAGGATTGATCATCCCACCCTGAGTCCTCCTTCTTGCTTATCTTCTCTAGGTGTATAGATTTCAGCATGTCCATTCTATCCTATAGGCCTATATAAGTGAGTATATACCAAGTGTTTCTTTCTGCTTTTGGGATACCTCACTCAGGATGATTCTTTCCAGGTCCCACAATTTGCCTGCAAATTTCATGATTTCCTCATTTTTAATTGCTGAGTAGTATTCCATTGTGTAAAGGAACCACAATTTCTGTATCCATTCCTCGACTGAGGGACACAGGAGATTATTTCCTGAACAGAACACCAACAGCATAGGCTCTTAGATAAACAATAAATAAATGGGATGTCATGGAACTGAAAAGCTTCTGTAAAGCAAAAGACACTGTCATCAAAACAAAACGACAGCCTACAGACTGGGAAAGGATCTTCACCAATCAATCATACATCTGACAGACGGCTAATATCCAGTATATAGAAAGAACTCAAGAATTTAAAAAGCAACAAATCAATTAATCCAATTAAAAATGGGGTATGGAGCTAAAAAGAGAACTGACTGTAAAGGATTATAGAATGGCAGAAAAACACTTAAAGAAATGCTCAATGTCCTTAGCCATCAGGGAGATGCAAATCAAAATGACCCTGAGATTTCAACTTTCACCTGTCAGAATGGCTAAAATCAAAAACTCCAGTGACAACACATGCTGGAAAGGTTGTGGAGAAAGGAGAACTCTCCTCCATTGCTGGTGGGATTGCAAACTGGTACAACCACTCTGGAAATCAATTTGGTGCTTTCTTAGACAACTAGGAATAGTGATTCCTCAAGACCCAGCTATACCACTCTTAGGCATATATGCAAAAGATGCTCAAGTACACAACAAGGACATTTGCTCAACTATGTTCGTAGCTGCTTTATTTGTAATAGCCAGAACCTGGAAACAACCCAGATGTTACTGTCTTTTTACTACAGCAAATAATATTACATTAAGCTTAAACCAATTGATAAAATAGAATATAGTTTTTTTCTTTTTTATTAATTACACTTCATTCACTTTGTATCCCCCCATAAGCCCCTTCCCCTTCCCTCCCAATTCCACCTTCGCTCCCTCTTCTCCACACATGCCCTTCCCCAAGTCCACTGATAGGGGAGGTCTTCCTTTCCTTCCTTCTGATCCTAGTCTATAACCTCTCATCAGGAGTGGTTGTATTGTCTTCCTCTGTGGCCTGGTAAGTTTAATATAAATTTAACCTCTGTAATGTTTAAATGAAATTCAATATGCGTAAAACATCTCAATTGTTTAGAAGTAAAGGTAAGAAAGAAGTAATGTAAGAAACAAGAATAACTTTAGCTAAAACATAATTATTTCTAATATTGTATTCTCTTATCTAGCAGTGTAAATATATGAGAAGTTAATTATTTTAAAGCATATTGAAATGTAGAACATCAACAACAAAATGATTCACTGTTAGACTGCACATGTTTAATTTCATTTCCAATATGGTCATGCTTTTTGACTTTGGAAAAATGTCACTATAAAGCTGTACTCATAGACCCCCAGTTGAACATAAATGTTTGCACATTTAAATAAATGGGAGTTATGAGGCCTGGATTACAAAATGCCACCTCCCACCTTCTGCCACCACATTGAAGATTTATGTTCAGCCTCGAAAATCTTTCCTTTGGGGGACATAGTAGGACAGTAATGCCAAGGTACTTTCAATAAACCATTGGAAACACATAAAAAAGCAGAAAATGAAATTATTTTCTACATAATATTTCTTTGTCACAAATCACAAAGAGAAAATTTAATATAAATTACTATTTTGTTAAATGTCACTCATTTCTTACAAGAGCCTAAATGATCAGACTCTCCTCCCTTTTTCTTCCTGTTCAGTCTACTTCTGGGCACATATAGTTATTATAATTTCTCAATTTCATTCTGATTTACCATATTCTTGAACTTTTGTTAGTTCTCCTGTTTGCTTTTTCTTCTTAGCAATCTGCTTAAAAACTATCCATTCTCTAACACCATGCTTCACCAAAAACTAATTAACTTCTTATACTTGGTGATGTGACAACTTCAAACTGAATAGCAAACTCTGTATTCTCTATGATATTCATGATTTCATCATTCTGATATGTGTTATTTTTAAAATGCTTCAAAATGGTACAAAGTAGCTAATAGGTCCAGAATCAATGCCAGTTCCCAAACACTAAAATTAGGAAAATATGAAGGTCTGTAAGAACTATAGTAAAACTTACAGCATAGTTTTGCTGTGTGTCATGTACCAAAGGTTTGTGGTGTTTCAGCTCTGGCAGACAACCAAGAGGAAGGGAAAGATCTTACATTGTTCTGTGGGTCTCTTCAGATTTCTTATAAACAACTGATGAGATGGTATCTCCCTTCTAAGTCTCAAAATTTGACTTGGCTTAACAATTAGTAGTCTTACATTTGAAATGTGTTGGAAATTCTCATCCTGCAAGCCAGTTTTCAGTGTCAGAAATTGCAATTTGTTTGCAGTGTGCGCGTGTGGGGAGTTGTAATTAATCTTATTTAGCTGAGAATCCTTTAAACTACAATACCAACCTACGAGTTAAATAAGACCACTGGTGTAATAGTGGGACAATTTTCATGAGGATAACAATAACTATGAAAATGAAGTCTTTGCTTTGCTGGGACCTTTGATTCTCAGCTGAAGCTGAGAAACTGGTAATAATTAAGAATAGGCATGCACTCCTAAAGCAAAATATTTTCAGAGGTACTTCCTCAAGGTCAGTACATAGATCCTGTGGTCCAGATGAGTCATGAAGAGAAGTGGAGGCTTGATTCTGTTAGAGGGAAGGAGAGGCCACTGATAAAGGTGCAGACTTAGTTTCTGTAGAAGCCTGTGGCACCATATGATTGAATAGAACCCCAGAGAGGGTGTGCATAAAATATGCACTCCAGCTAAGTGGAAACTCCCTAATTTTGTAGGTTCTGATACCATAAGATGACTACAATGAACAGTAACAGCAGTGTAGTAGGGCTTACCTGAGCCTATGAGATATTTCATGTGTGCTAAAGCAAGTTCTTTGGAGAGCAGAAGATCTTGAGCCCCAAAAATTTCGCAGAGTTTAGATTGTTTTACTTTTGCTCTGCCTTCATTGAATGTAACTCTTCTCCTATTTATAAACTTTGAGATAATAAAAACAATTGTTTTTAATTTGATGTTAGTTGACAAGAGTGTTCTGACATTTTAGAGAAACATTAGCTATTGTAGAGAAATTTTTCAATGTTGAAAGAGACTATGTTTTTTAAAAGATAAATATTTAAAGTATTTGAATTTTTAGACTATGAACTTTTAAGGGTTGCAGTGTTTTATATTGTGATAATAATAGTAATATGCCATATTAGGGATAAATGTTGGATGAAAGGTTTTGATTAAACTATGATGTGTTTGTTAAACTGACAAGGAGTCAACTATGCTGGCTATTTTTTAAAATTCTTTTAAAAATTTATTCATTCACTTTACATCCTGATTATAGCCTACCTCCTCTCCTCTGAGTCCCCCATTTGAACATCCCTCCCTCATTCTCCCTTCTCCTCTTCAGAAAAGGAGGGAGTTCACCCAAGGATACCAACCCACCCTGGCACATTAAGTCACTGCAGGACTAGCCAAATCCTCTTCTACTGAGGCCAGAGAAGGCAGCCCACTTAGAGGAACAGTATCCAAAGGGAGCTATCAGAGCCAGGCAGGGCTTCTGCTTTAGTTGTTTGGGGATCCACATGAAGACCAAGCTGTGCATCTGCTACATATGTGCATGGGGTCTAGGACCAGTACATGCATGCTCCTTGGTTGGTGGTTCAGTATCTGCAAGGACCATAGGACCAGGTTAGTTGACTCTGTAGGTCTTCTTGTGGAGTCTTTGACTCTTCCAGCTTCCTCAATTGTTCCTCAAACTCTTCCATAGGACTTCTTGAACTTTCATTGATGTTTGGTTTTGGGTCTCTACATCTGTTTCCATCAGGTGGTGGTTAAAACCGGTCAGAGGAGTTATGCTAGAATTCTTGTCTACAAGCATGGCAGAATAACATTAATAGTTTCAGGGTTTGGCTCTCTCCCATGGGATGGCTCTCAAGTAGACACTCTTTTTTTTTTTTTTGACCATTCCCTCAATCTTTGTTCCTTATTTGTCCCAGCATATCTTGTAGGAAGGAAAAGTTTTTGATTGAAGGTTTTGTGAGTATGTTGGTGTCCTTATTCCTCTCCTAGAAATCCTGCTTGGTTATTCGAGGGGGCCACTTCAGGCTCCATATCATCCACTGCTGTGAGTCTCATCTACGGTAAGCCCCCTAAACTTCATGAGGCCTCCCCTATCCCATGTCTCTGGCAAATTCCATAGATGCCCCCCACCTCTGATATCCATTATCTCATCAAGACCTCTCTTCCCAGCTCTTCCTAATCTTAATCTCCACCCTTACTCCTCTCCTCATCCTCTTTCTTACCCACTTCCCTCAATCCATTCACCTCCAATGCCTATTTTATTAATTTGACAGCTTCTCAGAAAATTGAAAATAGTTCTATCTCAAGACCCAGCTATACTACTCCTGAGCCTATGCCCAAGAGATGTTCCAACATACCACAAGGACATGGGCTTACCCTATGTTCATAGCAGTTTTATTTGTATAAGTCAGAAACTTGACAAAAAAAACCAAACTAGATGTCTTTCATTTGAAAAATGGACAAAGAAAATGTGGTACATTTATACAATGGAATAATACTTGGCTATTAAAATCAAAGACATCATGAGATCCAAGATGACGGCACTGGGAGGACACTCTAACCAGCAGTACAGCACGATGTACACAGTGACCAGCAGATAGAACTCTGGATCCTAAAACACCAGCGATTGTGTTCCCTAGGTGAGATGAAACTCCATGGTGTGGGATTCAATCAGCTTCGGGTCACCCAGCTAAACCTTGGAAGAAATGTAGGTTCCACCAGGCGCTTTGTCGCCAGCCAAGAGCTAGATGCCAGGGTGTTCTGATCACTGTTCTAGATTGAATTGTGGACCCTACAACACCAGAGACTGTGATTTCCAGTCGAGAGAAACCCCCAAGGTGCAGGAAACTATCAGGACCTACCTTAAATCACTCAGACAATCCCTGGAAAAGACTCAGGGACCTTCAGGCACACAGCAACCAGCCTAGAGCAGGGCACACAGGTGCCAGCACAGAGTCCTGACTGTGCACCTGACTCACTGCCCCAGATAGAACTATGGGCCCCAAGGCACCAGAGACTGAGTTTCTCTGTTGGGGGGAAAGTGACAGTGAGGGGAACGGCAACTCTGACCTCAGAGCACTCAGTTGAACACCCCTCCTCCCCCTGAATAGTTCTTGGGAAAAGTTCCCAGGTTTTTCCAGATGCCCAGGCACACAATCGCCAGCAAGGTGGAGTCATGAGCCTGTGCCTGCATGTTCTACTTGCCATTCCAGACAGAACAGTAGTCCACCAAAACACCAAGTCTGGGTGTCCCTGTCAGGAGGAAACCCCACAGAGGGAAAAATAGCAGATTCAATGCTCAGGACACCCAGCTCCAGAAGAGTTTCTGGGTTCACACAGGCTCTAGGCTCTGGCTTTGTAATGCAGGCAGGAGTGCCCTGCTTACTACCATTGATTTTGGCTAGGGCACTGGGGCACACAGCTGCAACTTCACACGTACAAAAGCCTGAGAACCATTGGAGCAGCCTTCAGATACTGGTCCAAGATGTGACCAGTATCCCTAGCTAAACTTATGAAACTGCAGGACGCCCTGGTTCATGATGAGGGCTATGCCCAACAAATACAGCTTAAAAGCAGCAGAAGTAGCTCACTAAATTCAGAGCAAGAAACCCAGCAGTATAGCAATCTCTAGAACTTCTCATGAAGAGAGGAGAGTCTTCTTGAACACCACAGTTACCACACAAGTCCATACACCTGAGGTGATCTGTGACAGTTCCTGAAAAGCACCACCATTCAGTTGACCATACCCAAAAAGCTTAGGGGATCTCCTTCAGAACACTGACAAGGGGATTCTCCTGACCAACCTCAGGACCCCAGCAGGCACCAGAAATTAACAGACAACCCCTGAGATAGCCAGATGGGTAGAGGCCAGTGAAAGATCATAAGCAACAAAAGGCAAAGCAATATGGCATCTGAAGAACCCAGTTTCCAGTGGCAAGTAGCCCTGGACACCCTAACATGAGTGAAATTCAAGAAGATGACCTTACATCTATGCTTATGAAAAGGTAATGGAGGAAACAAATAAAATGCGTAAAGAATTAGAGGAAGATAAAATCAAACAGATTATGGCCATGTTTAAAAAATACAGGAAGATGCAGCCAAACAGTTTGTGGTTTTCAGAGAGGAAATGATTAAATCACTGAAAGAAATAAAAGAAACAGTGGAATGTTCAAACAAACAGGTAAAAGAATTGAAAGAAAAACAGGAAAATACAGACAGGTAAAGAAAATCAACAAATCAACTCAAGATCTGAAGATAGAATTGGAAAAATTAAAGAAAACACAAATGGGGGAAATCATGGAGAGGGAGAACTTAGGAAAGAACACAGGAACTAGAGAGGTAAAAATAACCAACAGACTACAAGAGATGGAAGAAAGAATCTTAGGTGTGGAAGATATAATGAAAGAAATTGATCTATCCGTCAAGGAAAATAATAAGTCTAAAAACTTCCTGATAGAAATCATTCAAGAAATCCAAGACAACATGAAAAAGACATAACCGAAGAATAATAGGAATAGAGGAAAAAAATTCTCATCTCCAAATCCCAAAAAGATATTTTTAATAAAATCATAGAAGAAAATTTCCCCCAACTGAAAGGAGAGGCCTTCAAGACTACAAGAGGCCTACAGAACACCTAATAAATTAGACCAGAAGAGAAAATCCTCCCGCCAAATAATAATCAAAACAGTAAGCATACAGAACAAAGAAAAAATACTAAAAGCTACAAGGCAAAAAGGCCAAGTGACACATAATGGCAAACCCATCAGAATCATATCTGACTTTTCAACAGAGATTATGACAGCCAGAAGGGCCTGGACAGATGTCATGCAGACCCTAAGAGAACACAGATGTCAGCCTAGGCTTCTATACTCAACAGAACTCTCAGTCTTAATAGACAGAAAATAACAAGATATTCAAGAACAAAAACAAATTTCAGCAATGCCTACATACAAATCCAGTGTTATATAAGACACTAGAAGGAAAAATACAACCCAAGAAAATGAACTACTTTCTAGAAAACAAAGGAAATAATTAATCTCACCACAGCAAAACAAAAGTAGCCAAACACACCACCACAGACAATATCAAAATCAAGGGATATAACAACCACTGGTCATTAATTTCTTCAAGATCAATGTACTCAATTGGCCTATAAAAAGACACAGACTAACAGAATGGGTTCATGAAGAAGACCCAACAATCTTTTGCACACAAGAAACACACCTAAGTCCAAAGATAGATACTACCTGACAATAAAGGGCTGGAATACAACTTTCCAAGTAAATGGGTCCAAGAAGCAAGCATGAATAGCCATTCTAATATCTAATAGAATAGACTTTCAACCAAAATTAATAAAAGACACTTCATACTCATCAAGGGAAAATTCCATAAGAAGATATCACAATCATGAACATCTATGCTCCAAAAACAAGGGAACCCACATTTGTAAAATTAAGATTAACAAAACTTAAACTACAAATAGATCCCCACACATTAATAGTGGGAGAATTCAATACCCCACTCTCAACAAAGGACAGGTCAACCAAACAGATATTAAACAAAGAAACATTAACTGTAACAGAGGTCATGAATCAAATGAACCTAAGAGACATCTACAGAATCTTACACCCAAACACAAAAGAATTTACCTTCTCAGCAACTCATGGAACCTTTCCCAAAATAGACCATATAGGTGGTCACAAAACAAGCATCAACAGATGGAAGAAGATTGAAATAATCCCTTGTATACTATCTGATTAACATGGACTAAAGCTGGACCTCAACAGCAACAGAAATAGGAAAAAGCCTACACACATGTGGAAACTTAACAACTCGTTACTCAATGGCAGCTGGGTAGGGAACACATACAGAAGAAATTAAAGTCTTCCTAGAATTCAATGAAAATGAAGGCACAACATACCCAAACTTGTGGAACATGAGGAATGCTGTGCTAAGAGGAAATTTCATAGCACTAAGTGCCTTCAAAAAGAAATTTGAAATATCTCATTCAAGCAACTTAATGACTCACCTAAAAGCCCCAGAGAAACAGAAACAGACACACTAGAGAGGAATAAATGGCTGGAAATAATCAAACTCAGGGATGAAATCAATCAATTAGAAACAAATAAAACAATTCAAAGAATTAAAGACACCAAGAGCTGGTTCTTTGAGAAAATCAACAAGATAAACAAACCCTTAGCCAAACTAACTTAAAGGCAGAGAGACAATATCCAAAAAAACAAAATCAGAAATGAAATGGGGGGACATAACTATAGACACTGAGGAAAACCAAGCAATCATTAGGTCTTACTTTAAAAGTATGTAAGCCACAAAATTTGAAAATCTAAATGAAATGGACAGTTTTCTGTATCGATTCCACTTGCCAAAGCTGAATCAAGACCAGGTAAATAAATTAAATAGTACTGTATCCCCTAAGGAAATAGAAGTGGTCATCAAAATTCCACCATACAAAAAAAGCCCAAGGTCAGATTGTTTAGGCACAGAATTCTACCAGGCCTTCAAAGAGGAGCTAACACCAACGCTCGTCAAATTATTCCACAAAATAGAAACTAAAGAAACACTACCAAACTCATTCTATGAAGCCACAGTCACCTTGGTACCTGAACCTCAAAAAGACCCAACAAAGAAAGAGGATTTCAGGCCAATCTCCCTTATGAACATAGATGCAAAAATACCCAACAAAATGCTTGCAAACTTAATCCAAGAACACATAAAAGATATCATGCAACATGTTTAAGGAAGCTGCAACCCAGGCATGCAGGGGTGGTTCAATAAATGGAAATCCATTGCTCTGATTCACCATATTAAAAACTGAAGGAAAAAAACCATCTCCTGAGATGTTGAGAAAACATTTGGCAAAATCCAACACCCATTCATGTTTAAAGTCTTGGAGAGATCAGGGATACAAGGCACATACTTATACATTTTAACGACAATGTACAGCAAGCCTATAGCCAATTTCAAAATAAATGGAGAGAAGCTGGAATCAGTCCTACTGAAATCAGGGACACAGCAAGGCTGCCCACTCTCTCAATACACCTTAAACATAGTACTTGAAGTCCTAGCTAAAGTAATAAAAGAACTAAAGAAGATTAAGGGGAAACAAATCTGAAAGGAAGAAGTCAAAGTATCACTTTTTGCAGATGATATGATAGTATACATGAGTGATCCTGAAAGTTCTAACAGGGACCACCTATAGCTGATAAACAACTTCAACAAAGTGGGTGGGTACAAAATTAACTAAAAAAAATCAGTAGCCCTCCTGTTTACAAAAGACAAAAGGGATGAGAAAGAAATTAGGGAAAGAGCACCATTCACAATAGCCACAAAGGACAAAAAATGCCTTGGTGTGATCCTATGCAAGCAGATCAAAGATGAAAAAAAAAATCCAGTCTCTGAAAAAAGAAAAATAGAAGACGATATCAGAAGATGGAAAGAACTCCCATACTCATGCCTTGACAGGATTAACATAGTAAAAATGGCCATCTTACCAGAAACAAACTACAGATTTAATGCAATTCCCATCAAATTACCAACAAAATTCTTTATCAACCTTGAATGAAAAATTCTCAACTTTATATGGAATAACAAGAAACCAGAAATTGCTAAAACAATCCACTACAATAAGAGATCTTCTGGAGGAATCTCTATCCCTGATCTCAAGCTGTATTATATACAGAAACAATAGTAAAAATTGAATGGTTCTGGCATAGAAACCAAATGGTGGATAAATGGAATAGAATAGAAGACTCTGACATAAACCCACACACTTCTGGATAACTGATTTTTGACAAAGATGCCAAAATCATTCAATAGAAAAAATATATTATCTTCAACCAATGTTGCCGGTTCAAATGGATGTCTACATGCAGAAAAATGCAAATATATCCATACTCATAACCCTGCACAAAACTAAAGTCCAAGTGGATCAAAGACATCCATATAAAACCAGACACACTAAACCTGTCAGAGGAAAAGTGGGGAAAAGGCTTGAACTCATGGGCACAGGAGACAACTTCCTGAACAGAACACCCAAAGCACAGGCTCTAAAAGCAACAATAAATAAATGGGACCTCATGAAACTGAAAAGCTTCTGTTAGGCAAAGGACACTGTCTTCACAACAAAATGAAAGCCTACAGATTGTGAAAGGATCTCCACCAACCCTATATCTGACAGATGTATAATATCCAGAATATATAAGGAACTCAAGAAGATAAACAGTAACAAATCCATTTATCCAATTAAAATGCGGTACAGAGCTAAACAAAGAAATCTCAACAGAAGAATAGCCAATAGTAGAGAAACACTTTTAGAAATGCTCAAAGTCCTTAGTCATCAGGGGAATGCAAATCAAAACGACCCTGAGATTTTACCTCGCATCCATCAAAATGGCTAAGATCACAATGACATGTGACAACACATGCTGGAATGGATGGATGCAGAGAAAAGGGAACCCTACTCCACTGCTGGTGGGAATGTTAACTTTTATAACCACTTTGGAAATCAATCTGGTGTTTTCTCAGACAATTAGGAATAGAGCTTCCTCAAGATCCAGCTATACCACAGCTAGGCATATATCCAAAAGTTGTTCAAGTATACAACAATGCCCTTTTCTCAGCCATGTTTGTAGCAGCTTTATTTGTAATAGCCAGAAGCTGGAAACAATCCAGATGCCCCTCAGTTAAGGAATGGATACAGAAATTGTGGAACATCTACACAATGGAACAATACTCAGCAATAAAAAACAAGGAAATCATGAAATTTGCAGGCAAATGGTGGGAACTGGAAATGATCACCCTGAGGGAAGTATCCCAGAAGCAGAAAGACACACAGGGTATATACTCACTCATCAGTGGATATTAGACATGTAATATTGGATAAACATACTAAAATCTGTACACTTAAAGAATCTAATCAAGAAGGAGGACTCTGGCTAAGATGTACAGTCCCCATTCAGAAAGGCAAAAAAGATGGATGTCAGAAGTGGGAGAAAAGAGGGAACAGGGAAGGAGCCTGCTACAGAGGGCCTCTGAAAGGCTCTAACCTACAGGGTATCAAAGCAGATGCTAAGACTTATAAACAAAAGTAGTGCAGAGAGCAGGGAATCTTATGAAAGAAGGGGGAAATAGTAAGACCTGGAGAGGACAGGAGCTCCACAATGAGAGCAACAGATCCAAAAAAATCTGGGCACCTGTGTCTTTTCTGAGACTGATACTGCAACCAAGTAGCATGCATGGAGATAACCTAGAACCCCTGTACAGAGTTAGCCCATGGCAGTTCAGTGTCCAAGTGAGTTCAATAGTAAGGTGAACAGGACTGTCTCTGGCATGAACTGATTAGCCTGCTCTTTGATCACCTCTCCCTGAGTGGGGAGCAACCCTACCAGGCCACAGAGGAAGACAATACAGCCAGTCCTGATGAGACCTGATAGATTAGGATCAGAATGAATGAAAGGAGGTTGGCCCCTATCAGTGGACTTTGGGATGGGTATGGTTGGATAAGGGGGAGAAAGGGGAAGATTGGGAGAGGAGGAGGGAGGGAACTACAGGGGTGATACAAAGTGAATAAACTGTAATTGATAAAAATGAAAATTAAAAATTAAAAATAAAAAACAAAGGCATCTTAAAATTTGCAGAAAAATGTATAGAACTAGAAAAGATCATCCTCAGTGAGGTAACCAAACACAAAAGGCGTTGGTTGGCCAAAAGAAATAAAAGAAAAACGGAAAGAAAAACAGATAAATTGGTTAAAAAATTATCTCAAACCCACCAAAATTAAACCTGGTCTGATATTTACAAAAGAAAAAAGATTAAATTTTTATGCAGCCTCGCCATAGTGATTTGGAAATAAAATGGTTAATTAGGAAAATAAAGGGCATAGAAATTACCCTAGTCAGAGGCCAACCACCTGAGAATGAGGGAGAACAAAAATGGAAAGGAGTATCTCTAACAACACAGGCTAGGATAGGGATGAAACCCAAGAAAGTAAAGGTTCCTTTAGTGGATCCTCTAGTAGCAAATCCTATTATTAAACAGGCACCTAAAGGATAGATACCAGCAATATTAGTAAAGACAGTGCAAGATATAGATAAAGATAGATTAATGGGAGCAGTAGATTATAAAAAATTAATAAAATTAGCCCTAAAATGCCAGAAAACTTGCCAAATGTAGAGGACACATTCTTACAAATAAGGCAGGCCACACCCAAATGGCTAGTAGCTATGGACTTGTGAAATATGTTCTTTGGAATCCCACTGCACCCAGATAGCCAAGAGATAACTACTTTCTCTCAGCAAGGGAAGCAATACAAATTTTTGAGATTACCACAGGGTTATTTAAATAGCCTGGTAATAGCACATAACACTTTACAATTAACATTACAGGATTTTAAATATTCAAAGGCAACTGTTTTAACATATACAGATGATATTATCATTTTTTGGAAAGGAAAAGTAGAAAGTACAGGATACACTAGAGAGGCTAATCCAACACCTTAGAGATCAGGGATGGACAATTAATAAGGATAAAATTCAAGCAGTAGCACAAGACGTTAAATTTTTAGGAGTCTGCTGGTCAACAGATGGACCAAAAACACCAAAGGAAGTGATAAATAAATTATAAACACTTAAGGTACCTATAAATAAGACAGAAGTACAGCACCTAATGGATTGTTTGGCTATTGGAGACAGCATATCCCATATTTACAAGTAATCTTACAACCACTGTATAAAAATAACAAGGAAAACACAGGACTTTATATGGACCAAAGAACAGGAAGATGCAGTAAGTCAATATTAGAATATATTAAACAATACCAGGCTCTGACATATATACAGGAAAATGATGAAGTTATTATACTATATACGTATGGATATGGCAATTGGAACATCTTTGCAAAAAATAAAAATGTGCTAAGGCCAATCGGATTTTACACCAAAAAATTCCCATGGTCAGAAAACAAATATTCGCTGTTTGAAAAAACAATATGGACCTTATATGAGGCCATAAGAACAGTGCGATCTCTGTTAAAACAGAACTCGGTGGCAATGCGAACACCGATACCCTTACTAGATTGGGTATAGGTACGGAGAGGCGTGGGCTGGTCTACCCACAGAAGGAAAGGTACTGCAATGGAAATGGTACCTGTCAGAATTCCTTCGGGTTGTACCTCTGTATGCATAGGGGATGGCGTCAAAGATGTTGGAGTCGATACTGCAGACCGACAGCCCCATGACTCCAGAAGGCATGACCTTCCCAAACATCTCCCCTCCCCAGAAACAGACACCAATGGGGCAATGGGGTACAGAGGAATACTCCCCCACTCTGGTTAATGTCTGGTTCACGGATGGTTCATCAACCACCATGAACAATAATATGCACTGGAAAGCAACAGCCTACAGACCGGGGGATGACATGGTGATATCCGAACAAGGCACAGAAAAGTCAGCTCAACATACAAAAGTCATAGCAGCATTATTAGCTGCCAGACAATCTCTTAAACAAAATAAAAAATACCTGTATATATTTACAGACTCCTGGTATATAGCTAATGGAATAGCTATTTGGTCAGGAAAATGGAAGTTAGCTAAATGAAAGTTAGGAGGTAAAGATATTTGGTCCAAAAAAGCATGGATAGAATTAGATGAGATAGCCAAGCATTCTAAAGTATTACAGGTAATTAAGCTAAAAACAGCATGGGAAGTAAGAGAAAACAGAGATGGAAAGATTAAATTAAAACAAAATTGGAAAATACAAGAGCCAGACATACAGGTATTCCTATAAGTAGAGAAGAAATTTTATATTTATGCAAGACCATAGGACACACAGGAC
>JAQQSO010002565.1:0-14261 GCA_028658305.1 Pachyuromys duprasi | reverse complement strand
GTGGTAGTCTTAATAGAACTATTTTCAGAATTTGTTTGACCCCAGTGATTTCAGGAATATCTATTTCAGTGTACTGCGGAAGCAGTGACTTAACTCAATGCAGACTGCTCTGTATCTTTTAGTATAAGTAGTTCAAGTTTAATACCAAAAGTGTACATATTTTAATTCTTCAAAAAAATGAATATATAATTATACTTAGGAACAAAATTGTCCTGATTATAATGTGACTTAAGCATAATATAAGTCCGTTCTCTAAAAATCATTACCTATGTCTCACCTGACCCCTATTTCTACTTGATATTGTCACACTTCTGTGTCTGTGGTTTCTACCCTAGTCTCTAGATGTCCTGGGGATTATAGAAACTGACATTCTCAAATGTCACACATCTTCATGAGTTTTTGTTTCAGTGTATCCTGGCACTTCAGATACATTTTATATTCTGGACATTTTTCTGTTACCAGTTTTGTGCTTCTATAATTATGTCTATCCCCAAAGCAACTCAGTGTCAGATGCAGACGGATATAACAGTCTTCTACATTCTATCTCCTTGAAAACCCATGCCCTTTATCATACCTCTAAAACTAAAATTTCTGAAGTTTGAAGGAAATGTGATTCTCCAAGATAATCTCAATTATGAATAACAGAAAACATGTTAATTATAAAACCTTTGTCAAGTAAAATACAATAAAATATTATACATTAATATTATACATTAAAATTATGGTATTCAGTGAGTCTCTAATTCACATTAAAAAAACATATTCAAAATCAAGTTGAACCCTGTGAACTGGTTTATGAGTTAGCTGGATAAACACTTCATTTACTATTCCAATTTTTTTGTATTGTAAGTATGTATGTATGTATGTATGTATGTATGTATGTATATATATACATATGACCAAAAGTTTGAGGATACAGAACAACAACTAAGAACACTTGCTGATTTTCTAAATGATATTTAATTCCCAGAACCCACACACATTTGGAAAGTATGCACACACACACAAACGCACATGCACACACACATACACACACAGAATCAAAAATAAACCCTTATCAAAAAATAATGCCTGAGTATAATCAGCACAATTAATTACAGATTATTTTTTAAAGTACATTTAAATGTATGAGATAAACAGACATTTCTGTCTTGAGTATTTAATATCATGAGTTCAACAAAGAGAAAGAATGGGACAAATAGGTATATGTGCATATATATAATTTTAATAACCAAATGCACCAAAAGCAAAAAGCAGCAAAGAAATAAAGCTGTTTAACGAATTCAGCTGTCTAACATCTAATGTTTGAGAAATGAACACTCTTTATTCTTATCTTGCATCTGGAAGTTTATAAA
Source organism: Pachyuromys duprasi (assembly GCA_028658305.1). Classification (NCBI taxonomy): domain Eukaryota; kingdom Metazoa; phylum Chordata; class Mammalia; order Rodentia; family Muridae; genus Pachyuromys; species Pachyuromys duprasi. Next base: position 12,906 of record JAQQSO010002565.1, on the reverse strand, counting down.
TTAATATCATATTCACTTAAAATGTCCAAACATGGCATATCTTTCAGACTATGGTATGTATTTTTCCTCATTTTCAGAGACCAGGCGATTGAAGTAGATACTCTTATAATATAAAGCTTTAACATGGCTCCCAGTTAAATTTCAGGCTGTCAGCCAGCTTTTTAAATTTTCCCATTACTCTTGGCTGCTCATATGCTATTTCTGTCTGCTTTTTATTATGCTTCAGGAACTATGAACTGAATCAAGGTTGAACTGTGTGGTTGTCTCCTCATCTAACTTACCAGTTGAATTAGGAAGGATGTAATTGTAATTTGCACACAAGTTTTATGACTGTGATATGGAAGCCAGGGTTGGGTTTACATTAATGATCTCCTTAGTTTTGATCTATGTTTCTTTGATGCTTTCTCAAGCGAAAATCAAGCAGGGTGCACAGAAAGGCAGACACCACTGAAGAACTTATCATTCTTTAACTCTATCCTATACATATAGTCCTTGCTATAGGAAGTTGCATTAAGATTATTTTAATGGGAAGCTCAACAAACACTTCCATAAATAGGAGATAGGTAGATGAAAAATATCTGTGACCCTTTGCTTCTGCTACTTACCCAAACAAATTAAAGGTGACCTGTTCTCTTAAGGCCTGGACAGGTCAGCCTGAAGCAGAAGACTCATGTTTATAGGAAGATTTTGTAATAAATAAATAAAGGAAGAAGGAACCAGAAGAGAAAGGGGTGAGGGTGGTGGTTGTTGAAGAGTAGGAAAAGGGGAAGGAGCAAAGGAGCAGAGGAAGTCGGGAGAAGCAAGATTCAAACCTCCAAGGTGTATGTCTCTATAGCGTTTATTCAGTAAGAGGTACTTGTAGTCAAACAGTACATTGACATATGTACTTTGTGTTATCACATTTTTATAAACAAATAGGATGCTATCAGATTTCAGGGTGGGACTGCTTTTAATTCAAATTAATCACCATAAAACTGTTACAGATTTAGAAATAGCAAAAGCTGTGACAAATAGGATATACTAATATTTTACTTTCAAGTTAATCTATCTTTGTATGCATAAACAGTCCTGTCGTGTGTGTGTGTGTGTGTGTGTGTGTGTGTATTTTAGGAGAAATAAAATGGGAAACATGAAAATTTTTAATTTATGTACATGATATTCAATATTTTGGGAATATGGGCTATATTTGTAAAGCAAATAATTTCTAGTGTATATATAAATAGCTTCAGATGTACTTAACGAGAAATCCTTAATACTTTAATCTCATTAATCAGATAAAGAATATTTTTCCTCTTTGTAATAAAATCATTATTGGCATGAAGATTTATAGGCAGTCTAAAATCTTATGTAGACTCCTGAATTTCAAAAATATAGACATATCCTTAGTAAATTAAAAATTCTGCTCTTTGGACAGGAGATTAATAGCATGAAGTTTGTTCATATGGTCAAATCTGATACTGAGGAAAGCTTGCAGAGCCATAATCACTTCTCATGCTTAATGCTTGTACTTGAGATCCAAGCTCCCTCTTCCTCTGGTTTTAAAAAAAAAGTACCTAATTCTCTGCATTTTATCCTCATTGAAATATCTAATATGGCTTCCATTTTCTAGGCTGTATTTTGACTACAGAAACATTACTATACTTTAATGATAACATTTGGAGTAGAACTACTCAGGTTGCCGATGAAACCGTATTAATGTGGGGCATAAAGAAGTAGTGTAGTCACTCAAATTATTTCTCAGAAGGCTTTATAGAATAAACAACTTACTGAAAGAAAGAACTTTGGTATAAATGAGGAATGATCAAAAAACAATGATGTTGGAAAAACTTTAGAAAATAACCTAAATTTCTGAGTTCTACTTCACTTTACAATACTTGAGACTTAAATGTTCACTTTGAGATATGATAAATTTCTATAGGCATTTACCTAAAGGGTAGCTCTGAAAACAATCCGAATAAATGGAAAAGGTGTTGTATGCTACTGAAAATCTTTTGTGCAGCCAAAGGAAAAGAAAGTTAAATACCAAAAGCCAGATCAAACAATCAAAAAATGGAGAAAGATGGTGTAGAATGGAGAAAATGGAGAAACACTGGTTAGAGCTTGCCTCACAAGCATGAGGAGATGATTTTGACACTTTATAACCCATATAAAATGAGAAGCATTTGCTTTCTCCTATAAGCTCAACAATGGGAATATAGGAGGCAGAAAGAGATGGTTTCCTGGAAATTTGCTGACCAGTTAGACCAGATTAGCATAGTTAGTAAGGTTATAGGACAACTAGAGATGTTGTCTCAATCAACAGGTAGAAGGTACTTTAGGAATGACTCCCAAGGCTGTTTCCCACACTTTTTATAAACATTCATATGCATCCACACATGAACCTCCAACACATATTAATATAAATAGACCCACACTCACACACACAAATGGTATTTACAGATATTTCTCAAAAGAAGAAAAGAGTAGAAATGGCCAAGTATATAAAAAATTGTTCAACTCACTTGACCATACATTAATACAAATTAAAGCTACATAGAGAATTATGGCTATCATCAAGGAAATAAATGGCAATATTGGTAAGAATGTGTGTAAAAAAATGAACACATTTATTTTGGCCATGAATGTCAGGTATTGCTCAGTTATAGATATCAGTATCAAGCTTCTTTAAAACTATAAGAAATACTATTTGACCCACATATACAGCTTCTTTGTAATTATTATGAAAATAAAAGTTTGTATACTCCTGAGTTTCATGAACATACATATTTCCAATCTCACTGTTTATAATATCACAGTATCCAAGGTATGGAAGCAGCCTAAAGCTCACCAACAGATAAATGCATAAAGAAAATATAGTGCATATACCCAATGAATTGTTATATTTGTATTAAAATGAATGGATCTGGAGAGAATGATATTAAGACCCATAAAGAAAAATATTGAATATTTCCTCTTATATGCAGACTATAACATTATATACATATTTAATATGACATTATTTATAAATATAACTTAGAAGATAGGCTACATGGGGGTTCGCAGGGCCTTAAGAGAAAATGGTACAAAGTACAAATTATTGTAAATGAGGGAAGAAGAGAGATATCATATCTTATTTCATAACCAATAATATTGCCTATCACCTAACGAAGTACATTTTAATTTGTAATAATATAGAAGAAAAGACTCTTAACATATTAGACTATAAATCTAAAACCATTAATTTAGAATTATAATATTATGGAGAATAATGGTACTTATTCGAATGATTTCTTGAATCATTTCATAGAAGCTGGTCTACAGGGTGATTGCAAAGATGGTACTGTAAGAAAGCACTCTTAATTTTTTTCCAGGAATGTTCTTTTAAGTTTTATGCTTAGCTCTTCCTAAAGTGATCAGTATTCCTGCAATTGTGAACATGTACTAGTTAAAAATATGGGCAATTTGGCACTAGAAATTATTTAATTTCAATTCAGGAATGTCAAAAATCAGCACAGTGTCAGAGTGATATTGAATGGGCAACAGGTAAAGCTGTGTGGCCAAGTTAAAGTACATGGGATGTCAGTGTTATTTATTCTGGCTATTGGTCCCACTCGTTATTTTATATCACATTAGAAACATAATTATACCATTGACATCTGCAGCTCATCTGCCCACTTGTCTATCACTGTGCTAGCTCACTCTTATTTTCTCTACCCCGATTCCTACCCATCCAAGTCTCTGCCAATTGGTTGTCTACTCAACCAATAGAAGAAAAAAGGAAAAATCGATTTGAAGGATAAATTAAGACTTCTACTTCTCTGGTGCAGGGCGCAGATTAATCTCTTTAAATTATGTTATAGTACACAGTCAGTAAGAGTCTCCAGAGATCTTCAACGTTTGGATTCATCCTCATTGGTTAATTTTCTGTCATCTTATGGAAGTTGATTGGAATAGTTTATTTGGTTGGATTGTTTTGTGTTTAGAGAAGAGTTTCTTTTTGTTTAGAGAAGAGTTTCTTTTTGTAGCCCTAGATGACCCAGAACTAGTGCTGTAGGCCAGGTTTGCCTTGAACTCACAGAGTCTCTGCCTCTGTAGTTCTGGGATTAAAGGCATGCCTCTCTACTACTTCACTTGGATTTTATTTTTCTCTATCCTATCATCTTTCTGATCCTTCAAAACTGAACATAAGATTTTCCTTTCTAGTCACAAATTTAATCCCATTCAGTTTATTGGCCTTAAAAATAGCCAAAAATAGGGAAAACAGACTTTTATTATCTTAGGAACACAAATATTTCACTTGGATTTTTTCCCACTCCTCATGACTGAGTACATGATATTCTGAAACAGAAAGACCAGGGATGCTCTAGCCCTGGGACTGTGAGATTGTGACAGTACACATTAAAGAACATGATTGTGATGGGATACTGAAAGACATGGCTCACTCAAAAGTCAGATATTTATTGCTTAAGACAGATATCAGAAGCCTTGGGGACTTCTCATGGAGCATTTCCTTTAAGCCTGTCTTTATGCTCTGTTTCAGAACTTGTTTCCTGCAGAATTACTTGGAGAGAGCATGATTATCTTGGTTGTTAGAATGTATTTAAAATCAACTCACAAAACCAAGAATATGGACAGCCTAGTCTAAAAAACATGTGGAGCTCCTGTCCTCTCCAGGTCTTATTAACTCCCCTTTTTTCATATGATTCCCTGCACTGTACCGAAGGTTTGGTTATGAGTCTTAATATCTGCTTTGATACACTGCTAGCTATTCAAGTGGATACCCTAGTAAGGGAAATAGGTACTATTTCCAACATAAACTCAATGGCTGGCTCTTCGATCCCCACTCCCTGAGGGAGGAACAGCCTTGCTAGGCTACAGAAGAGGACATTGTAGCCAGTCCTGAAGAGACCTGATAAGCTGGGGTCAGATGGAAGAGGAGGAGGCCCTCCCTTATCAGTGGACTTGGAAAGGGGCAGGGAGGAGATGAGGGAGGGAGGGTGGGATGGAGAGGCAATGAGGGAGGGGGCTACAGCTGGGATACAAAGTACATAACCTATGATTAATATTAAAAAATAAATTAACTTAAAAACTGTGTTTTATGGTAAATACATGCTTCTTTTTTTGTTCATCTTATATGTCCAAAATATGTTCTGGGTTCAATATTTTAAAAATAATATACATGAATAAACATAGAAATCAATGTTTTTAGACTTCATTTTCAAATTTGTGTGAAATACAGACAAATGTAAATTTTTGAAAATTTGCTAAAATTGAAACTTTAAATGTCTACTGCTTCACTAATGTGAATAGAGGCAATGCAATATGTGCTATATTTTGTACTGATATGTAGTTTTTTAAGGTGGCAAAAACACCCAGTTAATTTATATTTCATCATTTAAATGATATACACATTGTTTGTATTAATGAAGTTTAAGTGAATATATTATTATGACAGTAAATAAAATACTGACTTTTTCTAGTGCAACAACTGAGGGACATATAGTATTAACAACAACAACAACAACAACAAACTTTCTCATTTAATTGAGTGCAGGGAAACGATTACAAAGGCCACATGAAATACACAAACATTCTTCTCTAATCTTGACCAAATTTTTTCATTTCTCTCCAACCTAAGATTCTGTTTCTGAAAATTAGGCATCATCACTAGAAATACCTGGTATTGTTATGTGAAATGAGGTGCTATCATTTAGGCAAATCATTCAGAAATGTGTGCCAAAGTGCTCATGCAGTTTGAGAAAAATATAACACACACGAAAACATTCCTTCTTTTGTAAGTGATGTTTTACATGCTCTGCCTGTACTGGCAGATATTCCTCTAACCTATCCCCTCCATTGTCTGTGGAGTGAGGTATCTAAAAAGAGATTTGATCTATTCTCCTCAGACTGTCACTCTTCTTATGATCTCTCTGCTTGCAAGAAAAGATAAATGTTTACCCAGGTTTTTTGTTGCTGTTGTTGACTTTTGTAAATAAATTTCAACCAGATTTTAATCTTCAGTAACAAAAAATTATAAAACAATAATAAAATTAATTCTTTTTTGTTTAAAACCCATAGTGTTTCTTTCCAAAAAGAAAATGTTTTTAAACAATAGAATGAGCCTTGGTTTTCTGAACAAAAATCACTATGATTGAGGGTCAACTAACTGTATGACCTCAGATTTTTCCTTTTATTTTATACCTTGTGTTTCTTTAACTACAGATGAAGGACTTCTTGATTATGACCACTTAAGTCCCATTCTATTTTGAAGTACTTCAGAAATAAAGAATATTTTTATCATCACTCCTGATTTAATGAAATCATTTTATTTTGTTAAATCTTACACTATTGCCAGTATTTCTTTAATGTTAGCTGTTTAAAATTGTTGTTTTGGTAGAAGCACAAAATATTACTGGCATAACTTAAGTAAATATAAAAGTTTTAAAGCCTAATATATTTTTAAGCAACCACTGGTCATTTTTGAAAACTGTTTCCAACATGACAGATGCAGGCCTTATTTTAATAATAACATTATTTGTCAAGGTATGAAAGAATGTTTGACAGTGACAAGAAAGACTACTTTGCACATTTATCTTCAAAGGAAAGAAAAATTGGAGTCCAGCATGAAGAGAGTTCAGCTCAGTTTACCTGAAGCAAGGATTATAACCTTTGATCTCTTTATTGTGTTAACAAAACTCAAGAGAATTAACAGCCAAACATTGTGGATACCATGAATTCTGAAGTCTCAGCTTCTTCAGAGTAATCTAACAGTCCTTGTCACCAGCGGGGCTAACAGTTCAATTTGCCTGTAGAGGACAGATTGAGTCTAGTGAAGAGCTGCCATATTTTATAGAGGTTATATGAATTTGACTCTTCTTTTGGGAGAACTAGTTAATTCCTGCTTTTAGTTTTTGAAAAATAATCAGGACATTTAAATTTGTTAAAAAATATCAGCAGAATATCTCTATCAGTTCTTTCCTGAACAAAATATCAAATATTTTAAAATTTAGTTCAGTGGTATGGTCAATATAGTTAGTTTTTCTTGTAAAAAGCAAAGCCATAATCTGATAATATTACAAAACAATGTCGATTTATACAAAAAACCAAAAGATTCATTATCAGTGATTAGAAGAAGATAGCTTATAGCACTTGATGTTTTGACCACTCTAGTAATCCATATATTCATGTGATAAGAAACATACATTATATACTTTTACTTTTTAAAATTAATAAATTTATTTATTCACTTTATATACAGATCATAGCTCCCTTCCTGCTTTTCTCCCAGTCCCACCATCCTTCCTCCTATTCCTCCTCCCTCAACACTCCTCAGAAAATAGAAGCTTCCCCCACCACCATCAACTCACCCCAGCACATCAAGGTGCATCAGGGCTGAGCACAACCTCTTCCCATGTGGCCTGGCAAGGCAACCTTAACAAGGGGAAGAGATCAAAAAGCACTTAACAGTCCATGTCAGAGAGAGCCCCAACTCTCCTTACTGGGGTACCTATGGGAAGCCAATCTGCCCATCTGACACATCTGCTTAAAGGGCCTAGGTCCACGCCATTCATGATCCTTGATTAATGCTTTAGCTTCCATAAGTACCTTTGGGCTCTGGTTGGTTAGCTCTATGGGTTTTCTTGGCCCTCTTTCCCTCTGTGGGTCTTTTTATCCTTCTCCCCACTTTTTCATAAGATTCCATGAGTACCACCCAATGTTTGGCTGTGATTCCCAGTATCTGTTTCAATCTGCTGCTGGATGCAGCCTCTCAGAGGACAGCTCTGGTAGTCTTCTGTCTGCAAGCATAGCAGAACATTGTTATTATTGTCAGGGAATGACTCTCTCCAATGGAGTAGGTCTCAGGTTAGGCCAATTATTTTCACACATTGACTATTCTCTTGCCTGTGCTTTACTATAAAGATGTAAACATAAACACTGTGATTTTTTTATGTGGAAAATATAAAATATCTTATCCCCACAATCAGGGACATAGTATAGAAGTTACGAGCAACACACACACAAACATATGCAATGAGAAAAGGAGGTGGGAGTAACCCCACACACACTATGTGAGAGGCTATTGGATATTATTGATAGTCGCTGAAAAGATGATCTTGATGTACCTAAGAACACATAATTAAAACTTTAAAATTTTCCTTTAATTTTGTTTATATTTGAGATTGTACTTTAATTCCATTTCTACATTCCATTTCCTCCCTTGAAATCCTTCCTATACCTCTCCCCTCTTCAAACTCACTGCCTCCTTTAATCAAATGTTATTTAATGTGTTTGTGTGTGTGTCTGTACTTAAATATAAACTTTTTGGGTCCACATATTACTTGTACATGTTTTCAGACATTAATGCTTGACCCAGGACAACAAATTAGTGTGCTCTTCCCTGGGGAGGGTTTCATCTCTCGCTCCAGATTTTACTCAGTTGCATGTAGTTCTTTCTGTAGGTTACAGCTTTTAATGAAATGCTGCATAACTGTTCGTCTTAAACAACATGTGTGTTGTGTAATGGAAGTAATGAAAAACATGCATATACTTGAAACACTGGAAAACCAGGATTAAATGCTGACAAGAACACTTTATCAGTAATTACTACTTTAATAAATTATGGGAGCTGACATTAATAATCACTACTTTAATAAATAAGTGAGCTGACATTCGCATGCATATTTTGGGCACAGCTGCTTTATTGGCAAGGTGAGTAATAACTTACTCTCATAACCCTTGCAGTTTGATCCAGGGAGCCTTGCAAAGAACAGTGAGGTGAGAGAGAAAGGTCAGTGACACTAAAGAAATGACAACACATACACAGAAGAGCTGGGGTCAGGTGGACTCTGCACTTTGGTGGAGTGGCAAAAACTAATAAACCAACCACCTGCAACTTCATTATGTTTATTATGCAGAGTACAGGGGGAGGTGTCAGTCTGGTCTTTGTAGCAGGTGCCTGTTGGCGAACAGTCTCTGTAAACAAGCAAATGCAATTGTTAGGTTTGTTTGTTTGTTTGTTTTTCATATACTGCTCAATCATTTGTAAACACTTTATTTGAATCTGAGAAATTTGACCATTTCCTCTGAGTCTGACCTTGGGTGAAGGCTTTCCTTATTTCCCACATGCCTTAAATCTTAGTCCTTAACATATCTATTCATTTTAAAGAATACACATGTATGCAGGATTTAGGTCACACCCAAAAACTTATCATGTAAGATTTAAAATACACTTTTCCTTATAATGTATAACTGTAAAAATAATCTATCTATTGTTGCTTGAAGAAGCAGTTTTTGTTGTTGTTTTTATTTTTCAAATTGCTTTTGTTCTAAAATTAATACCTCAGCATATTGTAGGTATGATTTCCAAACTTGACAGTTAACTAAATCTATGTCAAGAGATGCATCCCTTTTTCCATGATAAGAAGCAGATGTTCAGAGCAGCTTGTGTCCAATTATGATACAAATATTTATGACATGCATTGATGTAAAATCTTCAGTCTTCATAATCAGATGTAAAGGTGAGTGTTTGCTTCCTGGAAACAATTTTAATGATGCTTTTTGGTGGGTAGCATAACACATATTGAACACTGATATTGACAGGTGGCACAGAATCTGAAGGAACACAGTTCTCCCGTATCCCACAGTGAGAGATTGGTGGTTACAGCATATTTGTGTTACCTCTTGATATCTCTTGACCACTTCTACCTCAGCAACCACACATCATCCTCAATATAGTTTTTAAATGACATTGGAGAACAAATGGCTCCTAACAGAGCCTCTTCTGTAAAGTAACAAAACGTACCAGGATTCATTAGATCACATCCTAGGAAAGCAAATCGATTGTCTAGGGAAGAAAGCAACAGAAATAAAGAAATTACTGTCGTAGCACATAAAATTCATTGCATGTACCTTCAGGATCTCTGAGTTTAGACATGCCTTTGTAGCTGTGTGTCTCTGATTTATTTTATACGTAGGTTGATTGCATTCAATAGCAACAGTTTTAAAAGGCCATCAGGGTAGAGTTTTTCCATACTTAGAAACCCTGTGAAAATATTTGGTTCTCAGAGAACTTTAAGGGTGCTTAGTAAGTATTTGGAGACTGGTACATCCTGGCACTTTGTTCTGTGTCATATAAGCATTACCTTCTAATGATCTGGAGTCAAATAGAATTCCATCTGAAACAAAGTGAATTATCTAAAGAAAAAATTTGCTGGATTGCTAAGAATAATAAAGGTAAGCCTGGCTTATTGAAACCTTTTCTTTATTTAATTAATTTTTATACATAAAAATGCTATACTTGACAGATTATATTAAGGCTACATTTCTGCAAAATAATAAGCTGACAAAATGACTAATAAAATTTCAATAACCTGCTCCAGTTAATAGATTTATTATTGAAAAAATTGACAAAAAATTTAAAATAGTTCCTATAAACATACTAGTCTTTCTTATCATTGTTAGGTACCTTGACAATTATATTTAGTAATTCATTTTTCATATTTTTATTCCTATTATATGTATATTCATTTTGAGAATAACCAATATGTTTAAGGGTTCAGCAGTATCCACAAAAGCTAATTATTTGAGAAGAACAAAAGAAAAAACTGAGCTCTTTCTTTCTTTAATGGGGGAGGAGTGAGTGGTTCTTCTATTTATTTATCTATTTATTTATTTATCTATCTATTTATTTATTTAAAATTTTGAAATTGTATTCACTTTACATCCCAGTCATAACACTGTCCCTCATTTCATCCTGGTCCCACTGTCCCTGCCTCTTCACCCATCCCCCTTCCCTAGTTCTCAGAAAGGGTGAGCCCCCCTCCTCATCGACTGACTTCAGCCTGTCAACTCTCATTAGGACTGGCTGCATCCTCTTACTGTGTGGTCTGGCAAGTCTACTCCATCAGGGGAAGTGATATAGGAGCAGAAAACAGAGGCTTATATCAGAGACAGCCCTTGCTCCCCTTACTAGGAAATCCATATGGAGACTAAGCTGCCTATTGCCTATACCTAAGCTGGAAGCCTAGGTCCTCTCCATGAATGTTCACTCCCTACTGCATCAGTCTCTACAAGCCCGAGTGGGCCCAGATATTTTTTTGCTTTCTTGGTCTTTTTATGGAGTTCTAGTCACCTCTTGATCCATCTATCCATAACAGTTCCAACACTCTCTTCAAAGTTTGGTTGTGAGTCTCAGTATTTGCTTCAAGTCCCTAGTAGGTAGAGTCTTTTGGAGACAGACATCTATGGTAAGCTTCTGTCCTGTCCCTTTCTTCAAATGCTTCAGGTGACTATTCTATTTGCCCCTCTGAATGAGAATTGAGCATACTCACTAGGGTGCTTCTTGTTACTTAGTTTTTAGGTCTGTGGATTATAGTATGGTTATCCTGTATTATGTGGGTAATATTCACTTCTACATGAGTATATACTGTGTGGTTGTTTTTTTTTTCTGGGTCTAGCTTACCTCACTAAGGATGATCTATTCCAGTTCCATCCATCTGCCTGCAGATTTTATGATGTCCCCATTTTTTTTTTAAACAGCTGGGTAGTATGACTCCAGGGCATATACCCATATAGTTGGGCCTTAAGGTAGAGATGCCTCCAGTTTTCAGAGAAAGTGCCAGATTGATTTCCAATGTGGTTGTTCAAGTTATCACTCCCACCAGCAATGGAGGAGTGTTCCCTTTCTCCACAATCTCGCTAGTATATGCTATCACTTGACAATTGAGCCAAAAGCATACAATGAAAAAAATAGAGCATCTTCAACAAATGGTGCTGATCTAACCAGATGTCTACACATAAAAAATGTAAATAGATCCATGTTTATCACCCTGAACAAAACAAAAGTCTAAGTTGATCTAAGTCCTCAACATTCAACCAGACACACTATATCTTTTACAAGAAAAAGTGAAGAGCCTTGAACTCATTGGCATAGGAGACAACTTCCTAAGTAGAACACTAACAGCAAAGGCTCTAAGATCAACAATCAATAAATGGGACTTCATGAAACTGAAAAGCATCTATAAAGCAAGGGACACTATCCACAGAACAAAACGACAGTCTACAGACTGGGAAAAGATCTTCACCAACCCTATATCTGACAGAGGGTTAATATCTAAAATAAATTATAAATTCAAGAAATTAAACATCAACAAACCAAATAATCCAATGAAAATGGTGTAGAGATTTAAATAGAGAATTTTCAACACAGGAATATTAGATGACTAAGAAACACTTAAAGAAATGCTCAGTGTTATCAAGAAAATGTAAATCAAAACCACTGTGAGATTCTATCTCACATGGAATGGAATGGCTCTCTTAAAGCAATTACACAGCTGAAAAAGTGAACATCCTGAGAGGATGAACAGAATACAGGGTTGTCTAGTGTACCTTCTATTGAAAATCTTCACAGGAACCAAGAGTCCTCATCTGCCATTTTCTTAGCACATTCTAGGCATGTTTTTTTTAAATTTATTTATTTTTATCTCAATCACAGGTTAGGTACTTTGAATCCCAGGTGTAGACCCCTCTCTCATTCCCTCCTACCCTCCCACTCCCTCTTTTATCTCCCTCCTCCCTGCCCTCTCCAAGTCCACTAACAGGGGAGGACCTCCTTCCCTTCCATCCAACCCCAGCTTATCCTGTCTCCTCAGGGCTGGCTGCAAAGTCCTCCCCTGGGATCTAGCCAGTCCCCGGCTTGTATGGGGGAGGGTCAAAGAGTCAGCCATCAAGATCATGACTGAAACAGTCCCTGTTTCCCTCACTAGGGTCTTCAGTCCTACACCTAGCTATCATGGGCCCCATCTGTGCGGGGGTTTCAGGCCACATCCACACATGGTCCTTGATTATAGAAACCATCTCATACAAGACCCCTGTGCCCTGCTCAGTTTGGTCTTTGTGGAGCTCTTTTTCTCACCAAGTCTCAATAAC
>JAQQSO010002564.1:0-14261 GCA_028658305.1 Pachyuromys duprasi | reverse complement strand
GCAGTTCAGTGTCCAAGTGGGTTCCATAATGGAACAGGGACTGCCTCTGACATGAACTGATTGGCCTGCTCTTTGATCACCTCCCCCTGATGGGGGAGCAGCCTTACCAGGCCACAGAGGAAGATATTGCAGCCACTTCTGATGAGAGCTGATAGACTAGGATCAGAAGGAATGAGAGGAAGACCTCCCCTATCAGTGGACTTGGGGAGGGCATGTGTGGAGAAGGGTGGGGAGGGATTGGAAGGGGAGGAGGGAGGGGCTTATGGGGGGATACAAAGTGGATAAAGTGTAATTAATATAAAATTTTTAACAATTAAACACCAACAAATCAAAAAAATGGGGCTTGGTGGCCTCCACTTGTAAGCCCATTAATGGTTTTCTGACCAAGTAGCATAGCATTATCAGACAGAAATTGTGGTACATTTACACAATGAAATACTATTTAGCAACTAAAAACAAGGAAATCATGACATTTATAGGCAAATGGTGGGAACTAGAAAAGATCATTCTGAGTGAGCTATCCCAGAAGCAGAAATACACACATGGTATATACTCACTTATAAGTGGATATTAAACATATAATATAGGATAATCATACTAAAATCTGTACACCTAAAGAGGCTAAGCAAGAAGGACCCTGGATAAGATGCTCAATCTTCATTCAGAAAGGCAAATGGGATAGACATTGGAAGAAGGTGAAAATAAGGAACAAGACAGGAGCCTACTACAGAGGGCCTCTGAAAGACTCTACCCAGCAAGGTATTAAAGTGGATGCTGAGACTCATAGCCAAACTTTAGGCAGAGTGCAGGGGATCTTTTGAAAGAAGGGGGAGATAGAAAGACCTGGAAGGGTCTGGAGCTCCACAAGGAGAACAACAGAACCAAGAAATCTGGGCCTAGGGGTCTTTTAAGGACCATTCATGGAGATAATCTAGACCCCTTGCAAAGAGGTAGCCCATGGCAGCTCAGTTTCTGAATGGGCTTCCTAGTAAGGGGAACAGGAGCTGTCTCTGACATGAACTTGGTGGCTGGCTCTTTGATCACCTCCCCCTAAGGGGGAGCAGCCTTACCAGGCCACAGAGGAAGACTTTGAAAGACAGTCCTGATGAGACCTTATAGGCTAGGGTCAGAGGTAAGGGGAGGAGTCCCTCCAATATCATTAGACTGGGGAAGGGACGTGGGAGGAAATGAGGGAAGGAGGGTGGGCCAGATTGGGAGGGGATGAGGGTAGGACTACAGCTGGGATACAAAGTGAATAAATTGTAATAAATAAAAAATTATATTAAGAAAACAAGGATCTGACTTCCTGAGGAGCAACAGCAGAGGCTGCCCTCCAGCTTCTACCCGCGCGCGCACACACACACACACACACACACACACAGCATACAGAAATACACTTTCAAAATATTTTCCTGAAGTTATTGCATTAAGAACAGCCTGGATACCTACAAGATAATAATCTACACACAGATGTCATATTTAACCAATAGGTTTCCAAAAGCTGTGTGGACCTGAATACACCTATAAGCTCAGACGCAAAGCTAATCAGCAATGACTAAAGTTTCTCTTCTACCCTCTCCAGCCATGACCTGATCTCTAAAATGTCCAGTCTTACACTCTTGCCCTTCTCCACTATTCTCTAACGTAGCCAGGATAGCTTGTGGTGCCTTTAAATGTACACATTGGATAGTAATAGTTTTTCTGCTTAAAACCCTTCAGTAAAGTTCCTTGTTTCATAGGATAAAGTCCCTGCTGCTTGAGTCCCTGAAGATCTAGAGCCTGCCAGCCTCATCAGCTGCCTTCCCACCAGATTTCAGATGCCCCACGAGGCTTTTGTTCCCTAGTATACATACATCTTCCTGCCAGAACCTTCACCTTGTATGTCCTTCTAATGATAAGAGTATTCTACCCCTTATTGTAAAGCTAGCTTCACGTCTTGTTTACCTCTTCATTGGGCAATGGGAAATAAGCCACTTTTTGTTCTCTTCTTCACATAGAACTTAAAACGATTATTTGTGTAATATATATTTAATGTTAGACTCCCTCCAAGTTCTGTCACAGCAAGATACATCTTTCTTGTAACTCTGTCTCATGATTGAGCTATTCTTGTCAACACAATGCCTGACATGTTGGAGGGATACAGAACTTATTTATTGGATGGATGATTGCAAAATCAGGTTCTCTAAAGATAGTCATGACCTCGAGATGGCATCAACCATGAAATCCTAGGTATATAAATGTGAGTTTTAGACACCATTGGATTTCTCTGTATTTATTTGCTGCAGAGAACATGTCTAGCTATGTAATTATCCAGGTGCATTGAGAAAGCCATTGTGCATCCACCATTTACCTGCAGAGAGATCGTGGGCAATGCACTGACAGAGTCTGCTGGGACTGTGTTCCTGCAGAAAGCTTTCATTACCAGCTTCGAGGAGGGCCTTGGTGCACTTCCCATAAGCCTGATGGGCAGCTGAGGGGGCTATTCAGGTGCAAGGCAATATAATCAGAGTCCAAAAGGATATCACAGCACAGATCCGGAAGAGGACCAGAGACCAATCAGTAACTTAAAGGAAATTTGAGAGAGAACACTGGGCTCCTCTGAATGTAACTGAGACACTATGGAATGAGGAATCTTAAGGCCTACCCCTGAATGGTATAGAGAGTCTAACTCACTAGCTGAGTCTAATTGACTAGCATGATTATCAGGGACATTGATTTGGGGTTGGGGCCCTCCATAGAAACAGTCAATATATTTTAAAGTCCTTGTTCTTCCCTGGGTGGACCACCCTTGCCCTGCCTTGTCCAGTTCTCTGGAAGCTGACGTGTAGGGAGATGGCAAGAGCCAAATGGCTGTAGGGATTCCACAGAATGTAACATCAGGAAGGAGGCTGAGGCTCCCCACTCAACTAACTGGGGTTTAGGAGACTACAATGGGGGTGAGAAATACCAAGTGTGAGGTCTGTTCAATTTGTTCCCTTAGGTATAAAAGGTATGAAGCAGAGTGGGGTTTCCCTCCGGAGTTGTGGATTAGGCACAGACCACACCCAAGCACCTGTTTTCACAGAGAGATTCTTTGTTAAGCAAGGACGACAAGTTAAAATGGCTGCTTTCTGACTCAGGCAGAAAAAAATAACAGCAACAAATGGCCTTGCCGGTATAATTTTTAAGTCGAGAAAAGGGGAAGTCTGTGTTAAAATGGGTTAGAATGCCGCTGTGATATATTTTGATTGGGCATGCTAATTAGGTGAACCAAAGGGGGCTTTTGATTTCCTGACTTCAATACTTTGATTGCTAGCCTTGGTAGTCTGCCTCAGGAGGAGGAAGTGGCCAAATAAAGGGATAGACCTTGGCGGCTAGTTTTTGGAATGTAATCTAACAGTTTTTAGCAAGGCAAGGGAATGGGGAGAAGGACAAGGCTTGCCAGAGCTATGTTTGCCATGCTGAGCTGGCCAGAGTCCTTTCAAGGTGGACTTGGGACAAACAGAAAATTTCAAGGAGAGTAGATCTCAGTTGTATTTGAGGAACAGAGGTATAGGTTGAGAGGTAGGCTGGGAAGAGCTCACCTACAGGAAACCAAATTTCTCTTAGGAAAAGGGAAAAGAGCCTTGGGGAACTGTGAGTGTATGGAGGTCTTACTGGGTTCATAAGGGGTCCTCAGTTCTTATAAAGATCCAAAAACATGTTTAATCTGGACCTTAGTATGTCTAGAGTGCCATGCCAGAGACAGTTAAAGTAACTGTGTTGAAAGATGTTATTAGTTTCCTGTTAGCTTACTTCAAACGAGGGCCATCTGGAAAGAGGGATTCTCAGAAGAGAAAATTCTTCCATCAGATTGCTTGTAGGCAAGTCTGTGGGGCATTTTCTTGATTGCTAATCAATGGAAGAAAGCCTAGACCATTGTGTCCAGGTAGTCTAGGCATGTCTAGGCAGATGGGCTGTATAAGAAAGCTAGACAAGCAAGTACTCTGTGTGTGTGTGTGTTAATTACTTTATTTTATGTGTATAGATGTTTTGCCTGCATGTGTATGTGAACATCTCTTGTGTGGTTAGTGCCGACAGAGGCCAGAAGAGGGAACTAGAACTCCTGCAACTAGGGTTACCAGGGATTGTGAGCTGCTGTGTAGGTGCTGGCATTCAAACTCTGATCTTCTGCAAGAGCAGCCCGTGGTGCTCTTATCGACTGACCCATCTCTCAGCCCCGATAAGCCTTTTGATTTAAAGACTGCACTTTCCAGAGGAGATTACACATCACACTAGAATTTGGGGTTGCCTTATAAGCATATCACCAAGAATGTAAAAACTGACTTGAATTTTAAGACATGGATATTTTTTTTTAAGTGGAGTTGGGCTTGGCATTTATTAACACAATGGATTGCATTTCTTAAAACTTTGAGTCAAGATAAACCCCCACTTGTCATGTGTTTTGTCACTTATTGGTCATATCTCATTAAACTTAGGAATTATTAATGAATATAAATTACATTTTCTAGTCAGGTTCCTGGTGGGGATTACCCAGCATGCTTTCCACACACACAGTACAGTGAGAACTCTTCCAGCAACTTCCAATGTTCATAAGAGAAATAATATAAATCTTGTCACGTTTTGGATCATAAAGGGGAATAATGTCAATTTTTAAAAATTTCTTGAGCCAGATTTGGTGACACATACCCTGGATTTCCAGTACTAGGGAGACAACAGCTAGCAGAGCTCTGTGAGTTTGATGTCATCGAGGCCAGCCAAGGTTACATAGTGAGACCCCGTATAGGATGACCATAACACATCTTTCTCCCTAAGGCTCAGGAACCATTGAGGAAGAGAGGGTAGAAAGATTCCAAGAGAAGTTGCCAGATGCTGTGATACTTCGAGGACAAAACAGGATGGTTGCCCATATGAACTCACAGGGATTGTAAGCGAATACACAAAACCCATGAATGCTCAAGACAAAATCCAATACAGAAAGGGGTGTGAGGCACAACAAAATCTCACCTTCAGCTGAGGATCTGCTGGCATCCTCTGTTGGGAGACAAAGAGTCAGGTTTTGATTGTTTGATTGTTTGTTTTGTTTTTTTGTTGTTTTTAACAGTGTGACCCTCATAGGTAGATGACATTACAAGATAGGTCCCACTCCCAAGTATAGTTGGGCAAAACACATTAGACGTGTTGTGTGACAAACTTATCCTTAGGAGACTCAACACCTGAGCCTACTCACTGCAGCTCCAAGCCTGTGACCAACTGAAGTATGGACACCCCAAAGTCTAACTTGGTGAACCGCTGACTTTTATTAGAACTACTTACAGGAGTAGAAATGACTCAAAGATGACTGAACCACCAAGGCTCATCCCAGCATCGGTGAAGGCTCAAAGAAACTAGGAAAACTGAAGGACCCTGCACAGCCTGCAGCCAGCTCAACAGGCTGGCGAGTGTTCTTTCCAAGCACCTTTGGTCTAAGTGTCTTTCAGACAGAGGCTCTGGGCTCAGAGTCTTCGAAGCTTAGCTTGTCTAAGAGGAGCAAGCTGTTATTGATTACTCTGGTAAGGAAGAGCTTAGTAAATCTGGTTGGTTTCGGGACTTTCTGAAGCTATTTTGAGTCCTTTACCTTCTTGCTTAAAGAGCTTCCTGCAGGATGAAATGTTTCATTCTTGGAGGACAGTGGATTCAAAAGAAAACATGAAGTTGCATGGGTAGGGAGAAGAGGATGAACCTAGGATAAATTAGGGAATAGGGGGCGAATATGATCAAAATACATTGTATGAAATTATCAAAGAATAAACATCTATTTTAAAAAGAAATACAAATAGCAATCCTTTGAATTGTTCTTATTGGTTATATCTCATAAAACTTAGGAACTATTAATGAATATAAATTATGTTTTCTAGTCAGGTTCCTGGTGGGGGTTACCCAGCATGCTTTCCTGCTGTGCTACTGCCATGGCTTGGTGGCCAGGTCCCGCTGAGGGTCTCCATCCACTTCCCTGCCACTTGTGTTCTAGTTTTGGAAGAGGCTAAATGATGTCTAGAGGATGTTTACGGTTAAAAGAAAATCAACCGCAAATTTGTTTCTCCTGACACATCATTTTCATTTTTTAAATTAAAACCCCTAGGAAAAAGGTAAGATGATGTGGTTGAGGCATGTGAAATGCTTAATAAATTACCCTGAGGGTCCAGGGGAAATGGCTCAGTGGATTGGAGCACTTACTGCTTTTGCAGAGGACCTGAGTTCAGCTCCAGGCACCCGCACATTGGCTCATAACCACCTGAAACTCTAGTCCTAGGGGATACGATATCTTCTTCTGGCCTCCAGGAGCACTGCATACATGTGGAGTGCCTACATTCACGCAGGCAAACATTTGTACACATAGAATTAAAATAAATAAATCATTTAAAAATGGAATGACCTTGACAGCATATCTATGGAGGGGGGTTAAAGTTGGGATCTCTATTACTTAGACACTTGGTAGGAATCACTCAGGGTTTGTCACCAGCAAGATAAGTAAAATCTTGCTTTCTGGTCTCAATGAAACTGACTTGGTTTCTGTCAGTCTCTTGTCTTGCCCCTGGGACTTACTTTTGCATCAGAATCTGAAGAAGTGGAGTGTGATACTTTTTCCATCTAATTAGTTTGTTGAGTTCATTGTAAACTCATCCCTGGCCTGTTAAATAGCTCAAAAGTAAATATCTCATCACTTGTTGAATATGTAACACACATCTCATTTAGCTGCATTCTCTAACAAAGGGTAATTACTATGAACAGAATACTTCAGAATTACTCAGAATAACTTTTAGTGATAATGAAGAGTAACATACATAGCTGGGCCCAGTGGGCAGGAGAGAAAATGAATTTTGAATTTTCCATTGACCTGTGTAGAGTCAGTAAGAGAAATACATATATTGGCATATGTCTATGCACTGTCTAATGACTTTTTAAAAAATTATTCAGGCTGCATAATGAATAACGCTAAGGTTTCAGACATTCTTGGGATGGGCTCCCAACCCCTGGAATTGTATCCAGAGGAAGCTGTGAACATCTGGGCTCTGAGAACATTCTTGCCCTGGGAGGGAAGGCTCATGTAAACTCACGGGGCTTTCCACCCTGACAGACTGCCAGTCTTGGAGCCAAGAGGCCTCCAAGAGTAGCCAAAGTGTGGCCTTAAGTTATCAAAGGCTTATTGTGAAATGAAGCCCTAAGCAGGAGGTCGCTTTCTCAGCTGTGGCTCACGTTTGGGGTTCACTGCAGATGATGAGGAAGATGTGGCCCTTCCCAAGTAGGAGTGATGAGGATTACATCACAGTAATTAGCTTGAAGGATCCAGATCTGGTCCCCCAGGAAAGGTCAGGAAAAGCGGTTTTGAGGGGCGATCCCACCGGCTTCCCTAGTCCTGAGAAGGGTGTGTCAAATCACGATGCCATATCAGAAGGTGTGTGTGTGTGTGTGTGTGTGTGTGTGTATGGCGGGGCAGGGGGCAGTTTCCTCTGGTCTCTTTGATGAAGGCAGTCTCAGTTCTGGGCCACCTCTTTGCCCTGCGCATGACCTGCCTCAGATCTGTCTCTATCCATGTTCTTTCTCAATCCGCTGGCCGCCATCCAATCTGCCCCCATCCCCTGGCAAAGTCGTTCTAGGGACTGGGGAGGCTTGGCGGCAGGGAGGGGGGGCGGGTTGTCCAGGCAAGCCAGATCATCGAGATCATTGAAGCCAGAAGCCTAGCTAGAGGAGAGAGGAGGACCCTGGACACAGCCACGGTGGGCGCGCCCTGCCAAGGAGGGCGGAGGGCGGAGCAGGAGAAGGAGGGAGAAGGGGGGGGAGTGTGAGCGAGTGAGACACAAGAAAAGCTTGCGCGCCACCGCCCTCCTCGGGAGAGAGGTTGGAGTGAGGCAAAGCGGAGAACCGCATTTCAATGAGGACCAGCTCCGGCGCATCCGTGCACTAGCGGCTGCAGCCTAGACGCTCATACTCCGCAGCCCCAGCCGCGCCCAGCCCGGCGAGGACAGCTCCAGTAGCCAGCCACAGACAACTCAGCGGCCACCCGCTAACGGTGCGTGCTTTGCCTGGGCTGGGGAAGGAAGCGGGCTGGCCCCGCGGTGCCATATGACCGCAACCCTGGGCGTCCTGGCCGGGGTGGACCCCACTGGGCGGCAGCCGCCCCGCCCGCCGTTCCTCGAAAGGCAGCTTGCCTGGAGCTGGCCAGTTTGGCTGGGCCGGGAGGCGTTGAGCGCCCGCGGCCCCTGGGCTGCTGACTCCTGTCTCTTTTGTCTGGTGCCTCCGGCTTTAAATAGGGAGTCCGGCGGGCTGGGCCCACCAGGCTTTCCATCGCCTTGTTGATGGAGATGGAGAGCCGGGGAGGAGGACCTGGGAGAGGCGCTTGTCATTGTCAGGACTGGAGCTAGGACCAAGCGGGCTAAGCAGTGGCTGGGCCTGGCCTCTTATTGTGTGCGTGCTTTCCCTAGTGCCCAGGAGGGTGGCATGTGCCTGGTGATGGGGACTGCAGTGTAGGCGTTGCAAGTACCTCTCTGCATGGCCTCAAGTTCCTCTGGGGACAGCCAGGCAGCCTCGTGTGCGAATTAGTACCTGCAGTGGTAAAAGCATGCAGAGAGGAAAAGACATTTTTCTCCTAGGGGGAGCACACACAGCGCCGCATTGCCCCACAAAAGAGGCTGCTTTTGAAAACCAGGTTTTCAGAGGCATCGCCACTGGATTTGCCAAGGGAATCTTTGTGGGCAAGAGAAGCAACAAGAAGGTTCCATTCAAACGAGCTCCCTCTCTGACTGCACCTGTGAACGTGTGCCCAGGTTACTGTGCACTGGTGCTCAGCTGCCACACTGCAGGGTGTTCACACACACACACACACACACACACACACAAACCGTGTCATGACTGTTCCTAAATATATCGCCTTTCAATGGGAAAGGAAAGTAGGGCAGCGTTTCAGGTATGGAATGTTGCCCGAATGCAGGTTAGGAGGGGTTTTAAGAAAGGTCATATGCAAGAAAATTTAAAAGATGCTCTCGTGCTGTGGTGTGTTGGCTTGGGGTGGTGCATGCACTCAGGAGACACATGCGAGTGTCTTTTATTTCGTGCCTCTCTATCCACCCGAATCCTAATCCAACGGTTAAAATATGCCTTGGGATATCCAGATGTGATAGCTAGGGTTTATGCTAGATTCGTGTGTATGTGTGTGTGTGTGTGTGTGTGTGAACTTTTGAAATGGGAGCTCGTTCACAGAGAGGAAGGTGACTATAGATATTCCTTAGAATGGTGAGAAATGCCACAAAGAGCTGCTTTTCTCGCTTTATAACATTTGTAGGAAAATTCCTGATACGAGTCTGTCCATGTTCCTCCCCACCCGCGGTTTGTGGTCTCTGTGGCTGAGGACTCTGAGAACATCCTTGGTGCCAGTACACTTGTGTCCCAGACTCCTAGCCACCCATGATCTGAGAATGCCGGCCAAGGGTGTTCCAGCTAGCTTCCTCTGCACGAAGTGTGAACCTGTGGAGAATTTCCTTCTAGAGTTTTTAGCTCACATATATGACTGAGACTCTGAAAGTTGAGCCAGCAGAGGCGAGGACAGAGCACCTGTTTTCACACCGAACACACTTACCAGAAGACTAAAGCGTGTATAGTGAGCCTTGACTTTCACGCAGGGAAAGCTGTGGCCTTGACAGCCATTCCCTTTGCAGGCGACACCATGGCCTGCTCACTGATGGGAAGCAGGAGATGTAGATGAACCGGTGACTGAAACAAACAAATTCTTCTCTGTTTTAAATTGATTTTTTTTCACTTAGTATGGATTCTTATTCCTAAAAGCTTTCCCAGTTCAAACAGCTGCCAAGACTTTTGCCAATTGTGAACCACTAAAGACCCTTGGAACTTGATTTTTACTTGTCTCTGGTCACGTAACTATGCCACTCTGGGCTAGGTTCCTGTTTATTTCCTTTTTTGCTTATATCAACTTGGGAGGAAGATCCTAGGAATGGAAGAATGGCCAGTGTGTCTTACACACATACACACACAATCAAAAGCCACCTTGGCCTCCCCACTGAAGTTCTGAAGAGCTTAGTGAGTGGATATAGCACAGCAGTCTCCTCCAGCCCCTTCTTCATTCAACCCTCGCGCCTTTTGAAGACAGATTACTTAACATGTATGAAAAAAGTAGGAGCAGGTACCAATATCAGAGCAGAATCTTGGTTCTGTTCTGCAGCTAATCCCAACAGGGCTGGTCCCAGCGGTGATGGTTTCAAAGTTATTTCCTTAAGAGCTAACAGAACCACTTCACAGCTAGTACAGCCTTGATAAAGACACAAAATCAGAGTACAATTGATTATTTATGAAGCATGGGGGGGCAGTTTTTCTGTCTGAGGGAAGATACCGTGAGCTGAGACAGGGATTTAATCCTACAGCGTTCCTCTTGTGCTCCCCGGTGTCTAGACAGGTGTGTGACAACTTCAAAACTCAGGATTCCCCTAGGAACAGGGTCTAGTGTTATGGGGCTGGAGACCAAGAGCACCAACTTTGGAGTCATGACCAATCAAACTTGAAATTCCAACTCCATCAATTGTAACTTGGAGACTCTGGATAAATCCAGTTTCCCAGACTAGCTCTGATGAAACTAACTGGCTTGTTGGAGTCATGTGCATTTTAGAAGAGGTTTATGTGTCACTGAATCCTACGGTCACTGTATTCTGGACATCAATATTGTTTTCTTTTACTTGATTCATGTCTGGGATGCAAATTCTCTAGCTAGTTAATTCACTAACTAGCTAAGCTGGAGCTTTCTGAGACAGGATCTCATGTTAACCTTGAACTTGCTATGTGTAGCTGAAGATGGCCCATCATGCGCAGTTTACACATATTTTCAGTTAAATTGACTTATTCAACTAATACATAAACTTTTACCCATTCTGAATGGCTCAGGGGTCAGTTTTCTGAAGATGAAGGAAAAGTCACAATGGTAAGCAGGAATGTTACTGTGTTTGGACTGAACTTCACCCCAGTGACTTAGAAAGTACCGGGAAGCTTGGCTCTTCCTTCCAATTTCTCTCTCACTTATAATCTATTTAATGGTGCCCGGAATTTTATCATTAAAAATGCATCTTTTTGACTGAGGCTTTTCCACTTTCCAGCTTGTTGGGCAGAAACAGTGATCTTCCTTCAAGTATGGCAGTTGTTTACCAGTTAACTTCCAGCGAGAATGAATCCGTTCAATAAGCAGCTTGCTGACACCAGGGCCCCATAGGAAGCAGAATGGGGACTGTGGCAGTATGGGCCTTTTTTTCCCAGAGGCTCATGATATGGCAATCAGGTGCTTCTCTTGCCAGAGGGGGTTTCCACTAGTTATCCACTAGTTATCTTTGGGCCAGGGTCAGGAATAAAAGGCATGTTTTATTTAAATAAATCATTACTTGCCACATGCAAACTTTATATGGATGATGAAATAGATACTACTCTTATTCCCATGTATAACTGAGTCTGACAGGTGCCAATCAAGTAGTTTTCTCAGGTTATATGCTTGGTCCTGGCTCAACTGTGTTCAACAGTCTGAATGATGTCTTGGCTTCCTGAACCACAGAGACAGAGTGACCCTGAGGTGGACAGAAGAGCAATGGTGCCAACCACCCTTCCCCCTCTTCTACCTCCTTTCCCTTCCTCTATTCATCTTATCCTGCCTCTCCCTCTCCACACCCTCTTTTTGTTGTCTTTTCCTTTTATCCCATTTTATTACTAAGCACTAGCAAAGGATTGAGGTGAAGTCACTTTTTAGCATATGGGCTACATGCTTCTGTTCGAAGTCTTTCTTAAAAGTGGGTTGATTTCATTTCCTCTCCATCTGGCCATAGAAGCAAACGTTGATTGAGGCTCCCACAGTCTGACCAGTACCCCACCACCCCCTTCTACCCGTCCACCACTGCTTAGTATATGAAAGCTCATTTTCAACCTGCTTGTGTGATTGGCACACTACCCAGGTACAGCTCCTAGTGAGCCTAATAGTCAGGCTTATAGTGGGAGCAGGGGAGGGTGTTTCCGGTTGAAATTCTCAACTGTGTTACTTCGGGATCTTCAAGAGGAACTATTCCAGGTTTCAGTTTCTCTACCTATAAATAGGAATACCTTGAGAGGATGTAAGCGCAGCCTGAGGGATGGTAGGCAGGCAACAGTGGGGGCTGTGTCTATCCAGACTGTGGTTGAGTAATAGGCCATTAACACTGAGATCTGTTTTTTCCATTCCTTGCTTTTCCTCCTCCTCCTTCTCTCCCACTCCACAACCCAAATACATCACCAGTCATGGCAGCTCTCAGAGCCTCTCAACCCACGATCTTCAGGTAACCAGATCTGTGTCTCTTTCTGGGGCTCATAGGTTCCACACGCAAGCCAGTCATGTCGTTCGGCAGAGATATGGAGTTGGAGCATTTTGATGAGCGGGACAAGGCACAGAGGTACAGCAGAGGGTCCCGTGTGAACGGCCTGCCCAGCCCCACCCACAGCGCCCACTGCAGCTTCTACCGCACCCGCACGCTGCAGACGCTGAGCTCTGAGAAGAAAGCCAAGAAGGTTCGATTCTACAGAAATGGGGACCGCTACTTCAAAGGGATTGTTTACGCCATCTCCCCAGACCGCTTCCGATCCTTCGAGGCCCTGCTGGCTGATTTGACCCGAACTCTCTCGGATAATGTGAATTTGCCCCAGGGGGTGAGAACCATCTACACCATCGATGGACTTAAGAAGATCTCCAGCCTGGATCAGCTGGTGGAAGGTGAGCCTTTGAGAGTCTCTGGGGAGCCTGCAGGCAACTGAGGCCACTTGAGGGTCACTGGTCTTTTAGCCCATGGCTAGGGGCCTCTACTGCTTAACATGCTTAAATTTCCTGTTGTGTAAAAATGAAAAGCATGGTATTCACGTTATTAGCCCCTAATAATGACAGGCAGAAGGCAAAAGTGTCAAATCCCAATGCATTCTGCTTTCTCAAACCCATGTCTTCTTTATCTTAAGAGCTCACGTTTGTGTCTTCAGTTTCATATGCTCAGGGGTGTTTGTAGGCACCAACTGAGCTTTTGGATCACAATATCCAAAAGGTCTTGAACTGAGGAAACGAAATTTCCTCAAGGATGGTGGAAAGGTGTAAAACCCACTTATTTTATCCCTGGGACCTGAGACCAGAAAACTCAAATAGTATGTCTGTGGTTAGGTAAGTTAGTGGTGATCACTGGGCCAATGGGGGTCTTCTGACGATGTTTCTCATGGGTGCCTCTTGGGGAGGGCTATTGTTTTCCTGTGGTGTTATTTTAAAATCCAGTTCATGCTAACCCATAATCTGTTGTGAACATTTAATGTGAAAATAGGACAGTTTCATTCCAGGGTCGAGGTTTGATATCTTGTAAATGATACATTGCCCTCCTCTTGTTCATGTTTGCTTTGGCTCGCCATCATCTGAACACAGCATGAAGTCTTTCACTGCCATAGAAATCATAACTGACTTGAATGGCTTTGGGCACACTATCTGGTACTGAGCATATCCCCAAGCTTCCTTTGGAGAAGCCTTTCTGAGCTTGTGTTTCCAAGGCAAGGGCAAAGTAGGTGGCATAGTCATCAGATCCAATATGGCCCAATGCCACTCCGAATTCATCTTTCCTCCTGTAGGATTTGGCCAGGCTCCACTGTCCAGCTGTGTCTTGGGCTTGTATTAGGTAGCAGGGAGCAACCCATCCTGCTCAATTGGAGTCCAGGCTTGCAGTCGCATGGCTGCACACAGGCAGAACCCCCTTGTCTTCCTCTGTAGCTGGCTGGGGCTTGTGTGTGATTTCCCCCCTGCTGTGTCCCTTGGTCCCTTGGCAGGAGTGCTAGTCCAGGCACAGTGGGACTGGACTCTAGCGGGTGTGGAGCAGGCTGTGCTGTGTGTGTTTACTTTTCGGGAATTCACATCTCTTTGGTGGCTTGTCTCCCTGCCAAGATGCCTGTAGCTTTGGCTTTATTCCTTCTATTCAGAGGTTGGGTACTTCCAGAAAATTAAAGGGGAAGAGTGACATGAAGTCTCTCTGTGTCAACTTTGATTTTTGTGCCATGTCCTTTGTATGACCTTGGTAAATACAAGGGAAAGTAAGCATTTGGTGGTGGTTTCCAAGGGCTCTTGTAGCAAGATCAGATGAGTCAGGTATCTGACCAGGCATCCTGTGTGGGGCAATGGTAGTGTAGAAAAGGTGGTCAGATCTCAGTATGTCCTCAGATAGCTGGGGACTGATGTCTCATTCTATCTTAGAGTCACGCTTGTGGCTTCT
>JAQQSO010002563.1:0-14262 GCA_028658305.1 Pachyuromys duprasi | reverse complement strand
TACTCTAGTAAGGGAAGTGGGGAATACATGGGACACAGACTCTCTTGCTAGCTTCTACATCACTTTCCCCTGGCAGGACTGCCTTGACAGGCCACAGGGGAAGAGGACACATTCGGTCCTGATACAACTTGATGAGCTGGAGTGGATGGAAAAGGGAGCTCCCCTTTCTGAGGAAAAACGAGGGGAGAAGGGGAAAGGGTAGGACTGGGAGTGGAGGAGGAAAGGGGCTACAAGGATGTGAAGTGAATAAAAGAAAGAAATGAGGAAAAAAGTGGGCACACATAAAGCAAGAATTGTGGGCCCTGGAGTGGGGAAGACACCCCACCATTATTCTGTAGGTTCCTTCCAGTCTCCCACTCTTTTCATATGACTTCATGGTTTTCCATATACTGTTCTTTCTGAATGAACTGTTGATCCTCTGATTGTCTTAATGAGTTCTGACTAGCCTTTTTAGATAGAATTTACACATCTCCTTCACTGGCAAGTTGACCTGATTATCATCTTCACATGATGTAATGCTTCTTCACTTGTACTCACAGACTTGTCATGGGTCTGCTCATCTTATGACTCCCCACCAGAGGGGGAGTGCCTCAAAGTGTGTGGACCACCCTGGGTCATAGTATCTTACAGATAAATATCCTAATGGTAATCAAAGAGCTAATGAAACAGTGAGAATATTTTTGGTGCTATAGGAGCTTAGAATTGACAAAGAAGAAAACCATGGGCCGTTTGTGTATTAAGAAGGATGAAAGGGCTGAAGTGTGAGGAGAACATGGAACTTTCTAGAACAACTTGTATTGTGAAAGTAGTAAGAGATGATGAGGGGGGATGGTTAGAGGCTGAGTAAGAACCTGACTGCAGCTTGCATGCCAGTACATCAATTAGTAAACATAAATCCACAAAATTGAAGCTCATGACCTCCCTGTGAAGTTAAAAGCACCCCTTCCCACTCCCACAGTCAATAGCTTTGTCTGGGAAGTAAATTAAGAGTGATCAAATCAGATTTGAGAGAGCTCTGGGACAAAATGCCTCAGACAGCTGGGGCTTTCCTAGGGACATGAAAATACTAAGATTCTGCCCAAGTCCATGATCAAAGGCTTGCCAGGCTCACTCATGAAGAAGAAAATGCACTTAACAGGATTATAGAAACCTTTGATTCTTAATCTGTTGCTGTGAGAAAACAGGAACTTTTGTCTACCATATGGAATTTAGAATAAAATTCTATTTGAAAAATCTGTATTGTAGTTACTATTAAGCAATAGCTGATATATGCACTCAAACAAGAAATTATCGGATAAAATTCTAATATAGAATTGAGCATCTTGTCTCATATCACTGAATCTCTTCCTAGATTTCTACAATCTCAGAACATTAAAGACAGAATGCTGAAGCTATGAGGGAGCTTGAAGAACATCTGACAGACTACTGTGTTTTCTTAGACAGCAGAATAATGCCCAAACTTTGCAGAGTTCCTACCTTATTAGTGGTAGACCTGAGGTGGAAAACATTTTTCTCATCTTTCTATGGAATGAATTTCCCCCTGTGGCATGCTACAAAAATGAGGTTAAATTGCATTTAATATTCACTTGATATTCAGTGAATTATTCAGTATCTTTCTGAGGAGTTTTGTCCTAGGAAATTAAGCTAAATAGCATTTCCCTCTTAAATTTTTTGACCCCACAGGTCTCCAGAAAATATTGCTTTCTGGAACACTTCCTTTAAAAGTTTCAGAAAGTGGGGATTTTCCTGAATAGACACTAAACGCTCTAAGAACTGTGAAGGGAAAGACTGACTGCATGAAGAGATGGTGGGGTGATTATAGATTATAAGAATAGAAAGACGGAAGGATCAGACTTTCTTATACTGAAGGGCTGTAAGACCAATAGGATTGTTGGCTAGAATAAAGAAGCCTATTAAATATAGCAAATATTTCAAGAGAACCAGATTGTCAAATCTGGATTGAAATTAATTTCTATAGAAAAATGTTTCAGAGCACATTCTATAACACACCAATTCCAAATATGCTGTATAAAAATAAAGAAAATGGGAATTCTGTTCAAACAAGATGGAGATATACTCTATACCCGCACAGAGCTTATCAGAACATGTTGGCATGTTAATCGTGCCAAGTCTTCATGTAGATGGAAAATGTTTAAAGTGTTTTTCAGGCTTCTGATTAGATGTGATGCACATAGCGAAACTGCTTTAATTGCCTGTCACAACTGCAAACTCCCAACATATGGACCACGGAACAGCATTCCAGATGTGTGTGGCCTTTTTCAACACGGTCTGAGATTCATTCGACCCTAGAGTAAAGCATGCCAAAGTTACTCTGCAAAAGGGAAAATGGTAAATAGTTTACACTTTGCTAGCTATGAAGAGGCTCTTTTGTGAACCTGTCTATTTTTTCCAGATAACTTTTAAAAATGCAAGATGGAGCCTCCAGCTGTGGAAAGTAAAGAAAGAGACCACTGACAAACGTTAGCTCTGTGCCTCCTGCCTACCACAGACCTTTCTTTCATGTCTCAGACATGCGCGCACACACACACATCTCATCCAGCACTTCATCTTCAACTCCACAGAGGCATCTGGCTTGCTTCTATGATATGGATGATTCCACTCTGGGGCGTAGCAGCCAGCTCACACCAGCTTCAGCTTCTTGCCTCCCCACCTCCTTATTGAGTTAAATGCTTCAATATCAGGAACTTGGAAGTTGGTCATGGTGAAAGTACTTACATCCTTCCACTACAGAAAGCGGTAGAAAGCACTTATTTACTTAGTTACTGAGAACTGACAGTGAAACAGTTTCCAGCACATCACAGCAACATACCCAGGCCTCAGAATACATGAACACAAGTGGGAACTGTGTTTTTTTTCCCAACTGTAAAATACCCACTCCCAAGGGAGGAGCAGCCTTGCTAGGTCACAAAGGAGGACATTGCAGTCAGTCCTGATAAGACCTGATAAACTAAGCTCAGATGGAAGGGGAGGAGGACCTCCCCTATTGGTGGACTTAGAGAGGGGCAGGGAGGAGATGAGGGAGGGAGGGTGGGATTGGGAGGGAATGAGGGAGGGGGCTACAGTTGGGATACAAAGTAAATAAACTGAAATTAATATAAAAAATAAAAAATCTTATTGGCTTTTGGGGAATTCCATACATGTACCCCAATCACACTGGCTTCCCGTTTCTCCCAGATCCACCCTCTCACTCTTGTGCACTCCCAAATTTAATAATAATAATAATAATAATGATGATGATGATGATGATGACAGGTTATGTTGCCCATTTACTCATTACAGAATGGTCAAACTTCCAGTGGCCAGTCCCTTAAAGGTGGAAATTATCAAAAGAAGCATGTAAAACCGTCATGAATGTAGATTTACTTTCCTGCTTGACTATGGAGTTCTCCACCTAATCAAGCTACTCCTTCATGTCCTGAGGACATGAGACCTCTGGATCCTTATCAGTTCAGTTCCCTTCACCTAGGATAGACCTGGAACCTAAGAAAACTTCAGGGGAGTTGCATCATCCCTGTGACAGCTGGGAAAAGCGAATTGCTTAGACTAACACCCTGGTGTCTGGTGGCTTCTTGTTTCTTGTCTCTACTAAGGACTAAGAGCCACTCCAGAATCTGGGCTAAAATTCCACAGTGTTAAATTGTTACAGTTGCAAAGCCTTGGTCTGCCCTGTCTGCCCCATCTGCTAAGCCAGGTGATGACTGGTGAAGACAGCACTGGAGAGAAACTCAGGCTCCCTCCCTTCTCTCTGCAAGAGCCCAGCTCTCTCCCATAATTCCTCAAGCATTTTTCTTACATCTGCTCTAAAAGAGTGAAGTGCTTTCCCCATGGAAGGTTAAGCAATTTAGAAAGAAAATCATGCAGTATGTAACCATGGATATATGAGCAGCGAGAGAGATCAACATGTCACTGGCTCCGTTCGACTATAATTCAATTACAAAGTCCTCACAGTCTCTCTCTGATATTAAGAATGTACCAACAACTTCATCAGGATAAGGGACAGTTCTCAAAAATGGCTAGAAAATGAAGCACAGACGAAGCAGATGCCTACAGGAAAGAGCTTCTAAAGCACAAATTGCTGATCCTGTTTCTCCTTGTTCATTTTTTGAGCAAATTTATTAAAGAATATTTATATTTATAATCCATATTTTAAGTGTTCACTATCTTGACGGTGGATCATCTCATTTTGAGAGAAATATATTACTTTACCAATATTTAGCTCAGTAGTCATTCATATTTACTTCATAAAAGCCATTAAGCCTTCTAAAATATTTTCATTGTTGTTCTGAGGCAAGGTTTTAGATAAACCATGTTAATCTCATACTTGGTATGTACCCAAGGCTTAAATTCAAAAGCCTCTGCCCAAATATAAAAATAAATAAATTACTTATTTAAAAAAAGCCTCTGCCCTTTACCTTCCATTTTTTAATATCTGCTACCACACTTGGTCATGTTTTTAGTTTTTATTTGCATTTATCAACTATATATAATAATTCACTGTGACATTTCATACACACATGAAATGTATGTTAATAATATTCATATCTTCATTACCTTCTCTTATGACCCCACCACCCTCCTCCTGATGCCCTTTCTCCTTTCCAACAGTTCATCTTCTGCTTTCACATCTTATTTTTATCTAGGTCTCACATAAGAGAGGAAACATATAGTATCTGTGTGATGATAACTTATTTCAAGTAGCACGATGCTCTCTAGTTCATCCACTTTCTGCAAACATTATTCTATTCTTTCTGAAGTTAAACAATACTCCATTGTACATATCTACCATGTTTTATTGGTCAAATAATGGACACATGGATTGCTTCCATAACTTGGCTATTGTGAATAACAACGTGTGCTGACCTAGATGCCCTTGAGTTTGTATGTAGGGATGAAAAAATTATATCACCAATAACCATATTTTTAGTTTTATAAGGAGCCTCCATCCTGATTTCCACATTTTCTTGAGTGGGTTATAGGAATTCCTTTCTCCTGCAGCCTACTTATATCAACATCTTTTGAAAACCTAACAATAAAGTATTCTACCTGTATATTTGGGGGTGGATTCTAGTCAACTATAGCTTCAAAAGTTCCTGGGGAGAAGCTGAAGTGTGTCCATCATACCAGAGCCGAGGACTACCTGACAGAGATCTCCGGAGTGGAAGGCAGTGCTTTCAGAGGCTCTTCTCTGGGGCTTGGGTAACAGTGATCACTGTCTCAATTATTCCTTTGGGGGCACTACTATGGCATGATGACTTGAACACAGCCCTGCCTTTTGGGCGAGTGAAGAAATACACCAAGCTGTGGTACAAGAAGCACAAACGTAGCTAAGTCACATGCTAGTCCTTTGACGTTATAAGAGCTACACTGACTTTTGTCCCAGTTTCTTCATCTTAGTGCAAGGGAGGACAAATATTCTGCCTCATAGGGTATCATGAAGGACCATTTAAATATGTGCTAATATATTTATGCTGTCAATTTGACACAACCCAGGATTACCCAAGAAGGAAACCTAAACTGGGGAATTGTCTGAGTCAAGATGGGCTGTGGACATGTCTGTGGAAGATTGTCTTGACTGATGCTTGATGTGGGAAGCAGTATTTCCTGGTAGGGACCCTGAATGAGAGTGAAGAAAGTTAGCTGAGGAAGCAAGGAGGCAGCAGGAGTCTATTTGTTTCACTTTGTGTTTGATAGTGGATGCACTATCACTAACTGCTAATAGTCTCAGTCTGACCTTCCTTCAGTGATGGTCTGGAACCTAGAACTGTGGGGCACCACCTTTTCCCCCCTAAACTGCCTTATGACAAGGTGCTTGTCACAGCAACAGAAACAGAAACAATATGTAAAACATTATTTAGCAAAGAACGGAGCCTGAGAAATCAGTGTTGTGAACTAACAAGGAATTTGAACATGGACTCATGTTTGAACCTCACTTCTTCCTTTATGTCTTGTGACATCTATTTATGGTTCTTCAGACAGCTTGATAAATTTCTCTGGGTGCTATCATTCTCTATGTTCAAATGTGAATAAAATCTACCTGAAAAAGACAACCACAGAGGATCTTCTTGTTCCTACATCCTCTTCTACATGGGGAGGTGTACCAGGAAATGTCTTTGTTTAAAGCAAGACATGAGAGCAGAGGGAGTTGGTACATAAGGACTGTGAATGAGGAGCATCCTCCTAGGACTTCAGAGGCTTTCTGGTAACACTCATTGCAAGGCAAAGATGAAGATCATTCAAAATGAAGCTGGGTCCCTCTACAAGACATCTCAGAGGAAAAGCTCTTCTTAACATTTCAAGAGATGCTAGCAACAGGCATCACTGATAAGGCCAAACTTTGGAACTGTGCACTCAACATGTGCATCCTGTGCTGCAATGGAAAGAAAGGAAATGTCTGCAAGTCACTTTCCTGTTTTTCAATCAAAGAAGGTAGACTTGTGCTTATTCTGCCAACTCCACACTTATCAGTGAAAAGCAAGCTTGCCCTCAGCAATGCACTTTTATTTGCTTAATCCAACAACATATACTATATATGGGTGGCACACGATGTGTGCCAAAGGGAATTCAGAAGTGCAGACAGCATGAAACAGCACAGTAAAAAACTTTAGACTTCATCTACAGAGCTTCAGCAGCCCTTTCATAGGAGAAGCACTTCAGAGCAGGCAGGTATGAGCCATAGTTTCATGTTATGATAGGAAGAAAGCAAAATGGGCACCAGGATGGGGACATCATCAGCACAAACATTTGACAACATAAACTTCACCTCAGAGTTGGGAAGAAAGGCATCACAAAAGGAGTAAGCAGAAATGATACAGGTAGAGCCAAGGCGGGATAGAACAAGATTACCACACTGAAATGAGTCACAAACTGCTTGCAGGAAGCCAGCCTGCCAGGGCAGAATGGGAGGAGAAGGACATGGTAGGTCCTCACAAGACAGCAGGTTAGCCAGGGGAGGAATGTCAAGAAGCAGATCTGGAGATACCCAAATAATTAGACAAACCAGAGCACAGAGAGGTGAGGTCACATTCTCCTTGTCTCCCAGAAGCTAAATGGTAGAGCAAGGTGGGGAAACCCAGTTTGCTCTTTCCAGGACTGGATTCCATTCTCTGCACTAAAGTAAGGACATACTGGGTTGGAGCAAACATTTCCAGCCTGACACAAAAGCTGAGAATGGTTCTGTGTACTAACAATACCCTCTAGACCTCTTACACATATCAAGGCAGGAAGAGGGGGAAACCCCAAACATCCTCAGAAGCAAGGCTAACAGCCAACTTCCAAAGGAAAAAGAACAATTAAACAAAAACAAATACTAGAAGCAATCTAAACATCCAACACAGAAACAGTGATTAAATAAATAAAATATCCATTCATGTGAGTATTCCCAACTACCACAAATTTATAAATATAATTGCATTCAAATATCAAGAAAGTAATATATAAAGATACTATTATATAAATGATAAAATAAAATAACAGTGAAGATAAACCAAATGTTAGTAAGTTGTTTTATCAAAACAATAAAAAAGTTTTTAATACTAAAGAATATATAGCATATAGATAAATATCCATCATTATAGACAAAGATATATGTTGTATTTCTGTCTTCACTTTTTTTTTTCACTGAAAACAGCAGAAAAACTATACCACCTATGCTAAAAGGTAATCAGGGTACAGCTATCTATGTGACCAGAATTGTACCACAAATGGTAAAAGGTAGAAAATACTTAAAAGATCTGTGCTAAAAAAGTCGTAGAAGATTTTTGAGCAACTGAAGATTTGGGTACAGAGCTGCATCTCAGTAATTGCAGAGGAATGAATGGATGAAATTCACCTATTGTAAGATTATCTGTGATCAATTCAGCAAAATTTTCATCTTGTCCAGAAAGAGAACTATTCTGGAACCTCTTTTCCCGGGAGCCCTTTCTAGTATGGGTCTCCATTGGTTTTGTTGAAGAAATACTCTTTTTTAATTAAATTTTTATTTTTTATATTAATTACAGTTTATTTACTTTGTATCCCAGCTCTAGTCCCCTCCCTCATTCCCTCATTTCCTCCCCATCCCACCCTGCCTTCCTCATCTTCTCCCTGCCTCTGAGTTCGCTGATAGGAGAGGTCCTCCTCCCTTCTATCTGAGCCTAGCTTATCAGGTCTCATCAGGACTAACTGCAATGTCCTCCTCTGTGGCCTAGCAAGGCTGCTCCTCCCTCAAGGGTCAGGGGGTGGGGGGTGGAAGGTCAAAGAGCCAGTCACTGAGTTCGTGTGAGAGACAGTCCCTGTTCCCCTTACTAGGGTACCCACTTGGATACTAAGCTACCATGGGCTATGTCTGAGCAGGGGTTCTAGGTTATATCCATATATGGTCCTTGGTTGGAGAAACAGTCTCATAGAAGACCCCTGTGCCCAGATATATTTGGTCTTTGTGGTGCTCCTGTCCTCTTCAGGTCTTACTAACCCCCCCCCCTTCTTTGATATGATTCCCTGCACTCTGCCCAAGGTTTAGTTATGAGTCTCAGCATCTGCTTTGATACACTGCTAGATAGATTCTTTCAGAAGCCCTCTCTGGTATGCTCTGGAGAGAGTTTTAAAAGCAGTTTTTATTTTACCGTCATTTACAGGCATGTGAGCATCGGCAGAATGGAGACAATGGGAATATCACCCCAAAACTCACCCCTTAGGGTGTTATAAAAACTTTTAATTTTAACCACATTCCGAGACACATCATAGGAACTTCTCAGCTTGGAGCTGCAGCTGCTGAGGTAAGAGGGACACTCCTAAAATGTTAGCACTTTATTATTATCCCCCGAAAGGAGAAGTCACCTTCCAGAGGCTTTTCGATATCTCTTTGTATTTCTTTTCTCATTATTTTTGGGGTTTTGAGACTGAGTTTCTCTTGTGTCGCCTTGAACTGTCCTGGACTTGCTTTGTAGACCAGGCTGGCCTACAGAGATCCACCTGCCTCTGCCTCCCTGAGTGCTGGCATTACAGGCGTGTGCCACCATGCCCAGCTCCTCTTTGTAAACGAGGGCTGCAGCACACAATAAAATGAAGGACAGAAGTGTCCCTGGAATTCTACAAGCACCCAGGATGCTATCCAAATTAGACTCATGGTATCCTATCCAAGCCAGATGTTCCAAGTAGGCGTATAATCTATTTGTATGTAAGCAAGTACCTCTTCTTGCTCATTTCAGTTTTTCCCTCATTCATTCAAGTTTCTCTGTCTTCTTCTTTATCACCAGATGTGATTTTTTTTCTTTAAACACTTTAAATTGATATTGGCCTTCATCACAAGTATCTCATTTCAGTTTCTTAACTAACTCTCCTTACATAAGCTTAAAGAAATCTTCACAAAGTTATTGAGGAATATCCTGCCAAGGCCACCCACTTCCAGAAATGAGTTGCAGATGAATCTAGCCCCATGTTCAGAGAAGCCAAAGGACCGTTTGGGCCAACTCATTCACGGCCACCACCTACCCATTCAACAGAGGTGTCAATAGCTGATAGGTACCAGGCACTAGTGCTGGGTAAGAGATAGGGTGCCAGCAAGGTGTGGTCCCTTCATAAGAAATTGAAGATAGGCATTTAACAAATGTTAAAACTGTAATCCTAGAAGGATGCTTGATTTTCAGTTGAACAAGCAATGCTTTAATCTAAGTGCTGTTACAGAAACCAAGAGACAAAAGGTTGATCAACTGCTGAGTGGACACAAGTTTACTCCCAGGAAATGTGTAAACAGACTATTGAGATTCTAGGAGGAAGGAAGGCTTAGATGAGAGGAAATGGAGTCAGTCTTATAAATCCAAGAATTTCTGTTGGATGCTGTGGTGCAAAGCACTTGGAAAATAGAGTCAGAAGAGTCAGGGGTTCAAGTTCACCCTCAGCTACATGTTGCGTTTGAGACCAATTGGACTACATGAGATCCTCTGTCTGACACTGATGGCCAGTGACATTTAGACTTGTCCCTAAGTAAGTACAAGATGGCTACCGTGGTTGTTGTTATAAACATCTACCTTGGATGATGGCTTTCAGAGTCCCAAGAAGACTTTTCTTCTCTTCGAGTTGTCCAATTTTAGAATAAGGTTCCCAGCTGTCATTTAACCAGAAGTCAGGTCTGCACTGTTAGCAATAAGCTAGGGCCCAAGGCTATGAAGTAATGTAGGTAACTGTCACCCAGGAATTAAAGCTCAATCAAAACCAAAGGCCATTTGTGTTTCCACCCTTCCTGACTTTAACTTTCTGTTCTCACACTAAGGAATCTCCCTTTGGCCATCTCTTGTCTTGATTGTGCTGTGTGACCTCCCTATCTTCCCTATTCTCTGATGTCTCATTTCTACCTTTTCTGTGTTCATAGTTACTAAAAAGATGCTTTAAATTTTTAATTTTAAATTCTCAGTTTGAATATGAAAAGCGCCACCACAGGTTCATGTATTGGGACTCAGTCACCATCTGATTGGCTCCATGGAAGTGATTAGATCCTTAGCTCTCTATCATTATAAATAGATAAATCCAGTGTTGCATTTAGAGGTTATGGAACTCTGAAAGTTGGATCCTGAATGGAGGAAAGAGGTCACTGGAGTGTGTTTTGTCTTATCCCCCCATTTGTCACCTCTCTCTCTCTCTCTCTCTCTCTCTCTCTCTCTCTCTCTCTCTCTCTCTCTCTCTCTCTCATTCTCTCTTCCCTCCAGTGAGCCCTCCCATGAGTTGAACAGCCTCTGCCACATATTCCTAGTGCTGGCTGTCATGGACTGCCTCAGTAGAGACTCAGAAACCTAGAACCAAGTGATCATAGACTAGAATCTGTGAAACCAAAAGTAAAAACCATATCTTCCTTTCTCTGAATTGTTTATTGGCTATTTTGTTAC
The DNA here is from genome assembly GCA_028658305.1 of Pachyuromys duprasi. Taxonomy (NCBI): domain Eukaryota; kingdom Metazoa; phylum Chordata; class Mammalia; order Rodentia; family Muridae; genus Pachyuromys; species Pachyuromys duprasi. The sequence goes on along the minus strand of JAQQSO010002563.1, from coordinate 3,385 downwards.
AGCAATGACCAGCTTGTCACACTGGTTATCCCTAAAACCTGGGGTTCTTTGAAGTCCTAGGTTCATCTCTTACTATATACTATTCTTGTGCCAAGCTATTCCTATACTGGCTCTCTAGTGCCATGAACCCTCTTATGTCCCTGAGTCCCTGAAATTGCACCTGCAGGATGAGAGCTCCTGGGGCTCTTCAGTACAAGGATGAAACCTGTATGTTAACCAAGTTCACACACGACCACAGAGAATTATGAACAGAGAAACCCCCAGAGAGGGAATAATTGATTACAGGGTGACCTATTGATGTGTATGAATTCAGACACCAACTGAGGGGCAAGCGGGGCTGGAAATTAAGCATGTACTAGGCTACACGGATGCATCATCTCCTAATTAATTGGATAGCACTGGCTGCTTGCCAAAGCCACATACCAGCAAGGCTGCAACCACTAGAAAATTACCTTCAACTAATTTATATGAAAGTGAACTGTAGAACAACAGTAGCCCTGCTAACCTGGGAAATAATGAATTAGGGGTGTCCTTCTAGAGAGCAGAACAAAGATAATGGATGAAATAACAAGGAGTTTACTCCTCTACTATAGTAGGAAGTCTTCAGCTATTCTGTTCATGAAGACTGATGATAGTTTCAAACCAACAGCCATGCCAACATTCCACCAGTCCAATATGTATTTTTATCCAACAAATAGACTAGTAAGACCGACCATCACAGGTATACATCACTCTGACTCTACATAGAGAGAACAGAAATTTAACTTAGCCCAGACCATGCAGTAATCATCTGCTAGAGAACCCATTGATGGTGGGGAGGAGTTCCCATCAATGTTGGTAACCAGTGTCAAAGTGTTTAGATTACCAATGCTTAGACAGCTGTATTTACATTCTAAGCAGGAAATTACATAGCAAAATACTGGACCAGAGAGATAGACATGTTCCTTGCCCTCCCCCCCCTGCAAAAGTACACAGATTCAATGCAACATCCTTAATGTTAAGTCCAATAAATTTTCATCTTGTTTAAGCCAGTGTTTCTTCCAGCTTTAGTCTTAGTTATTAAATATAAGTTTAACAATAAACTGTAAGCATGCTGAAGCTTTCCAAAGTTGTGATAGTTGATATTTTCCCCAGTACCTCCACAGGCCTCCCAAGCTGGATATACTGTCATAAACTCAACTTGTTCAAAATCAGTCTTATCATCACTTTGCTCACCTCATTCCCCACTGAGTCTGTTCTTCATCTTGGAGGTAAGTATGTGAGGAACTGAAGGTGCTCTGTATGGTGGTTTATGTGGAATGGGAAGGATTTATGGAGGATATACATGGAGTGTGTGTGTGTGTGTGTGTGTGTGTGTAGGGGGTGGTATGAAATAAAAGTGAGCTTGTATTGAGTGTGATGATTGGAGAAGGTAAAGAAAATAGGGGAGAGAAAATAGAGCAGGGTACCTGTGAGAAAAAGGTGACTGAAGGAGGATGAATGCGGGAAGGGAAGTAGACTGTGGAGAATATGAGGGCAGAAGGAAGGTTGAGTGTGGGGAAGGATTTCTGGGAAAGAAGAGCAGAGGGAGGGAGCATGTGGTGGACTGTGAGTGTGAAGGGAGGATGAGTGGTAGGGAAGGAGAGTGTCAGGGGAGGAAGAATGTGAACGTAGGAAAGTATGAGGAGAGAAGGCAATAGGATGGGAAGTGTAGGGAGGAAAGATAGAAAAGGGGTACGTGGAAGAGTGGGGAGAGAGAGTGTCAGAGAGTGGAGAAAAGTGTCAAAGCAAAGGAGGAGGATGTCCTTCCCCCTTCCCACAGTGTTGTTCATATGTAGTAAGCCCTCAGCTTTCACAAAGCATCTAGTCTATGTGCCCTTTGGGGCCTTGTAAAAATTTGTAAGAAAGCCAGGATCTTATATGTGCTAAGTAAGGACTCCACCATAGATATAGACCTTGTTTCTGTTTTCCAGCTGAAGACCTAGAACATAGAAGGTTGCACCATGCACCACAAAAGTAAGAAATCAACCTTCTGCCTTTTCAAGTCCAGCTGTGTGAATATCATCACCACTGAAGGGAAGGTAGACCAGTACTACCCATTGGTCTGCTAGATCTCGAACCTCCCAGTTATGCACCTCTCCATCTATGTATTAAATCTTTATTTGCTCAGTTTCGAACTTAAACTCTTCTGCATTTCAGGGCCACTTATTTCTGCCATTTGAGGGAGAAACATGGCAAACATTATTATTTCCACAGTGGCAATAACAAGAGCAAAAGTGGCACTGGTGGGAAGTGAGAAGAGAAAGGGATATTAAGTGTGAGAAGGTAGTAAGGAATTAAACTGTGACTGTCCCAAGATTCCTTTCTTTACATCGAGGTTCTTTGATTGACCTCAGAACCCTAGATTTTAACCTCAATATTCTAAAATTAGCAAGCACAGCCCTGCAGTTTCTCATCATTAAATACACCTGCCCTTCTCAGGCTCTGCTTAAACTGCCGGGACTCTCTCTCAGAGGCGAGGAAGGAGGAGGGGTGGTGGAGTAGGGGTTACCATGCTTGCTTCTATAATAATGTCAACTCTGCGGGGAGAGGGCGGAATGGAGAAGGCTCACTCTTGCTTCCCCACTTATCCCAAGTAAACTTTGCAGGAACATGAAGCTGTTCTTTCTGGCATTTGGGGGAAAGGACAAAGATCACAGTGGGTAGGATGTCCAGCACTGTACACAGTTTGGTGCTAGGCCTATGAGCCTCTGGCCTGATCCTGGCTCCTTATCCTTGATATTCCATTGGCCTTCTGGTATTTTCATTAAGTGTTTATACTTCCCTTTAAGATGGGCATCTATTCCCATTCCATTCAGAAAATAAAGCTTTAGAGGCTTTATCTTAGGCTTGCAAGAGCTTGAGATCCAGTCACTGGAGACTCAATCATTGCTTCCTTTTTTCCCTCTGTAACAACTGCACACATTACATGCCTCCAGAGTCTAGCTTCCCCACCATACTTATTGCTTGCCTGGGAAGAGGTTAACAAATACCTATTCACCCCAGAGAAGGTACCAAGGAGATGCTTCCATCTAAGTCTAGCTTGGTAAATCAATGAGTTCAATGGAACTACTTACAGAAGCATTGGTGAATAGTCACTATAGAAGCCGACTGAAAAAAAGATGCATCACCAAAATCCCCATCCCAGTGTGAAACCTCAGGAAAACTTCATTACAGAGTCCCCTTTGGTAACCTCCCACCTCCTATATACTCTAGCACTCTTCAAGACTATATGCAGCTGGAGGAATTGTATGCAACTGCTAGAGAGGACAATCAGAAATAAGTGGCTACATATCTCTTCAACATAGTACTTGAAGTCCTAGCTAGAGCAATAAGACAACTAAAGGAGATCAAGGGGATACAAATT
>JAQQSO010002562.1:0-14264 GCA_028658305.1 Pachyuromys duprasi | reverse complement strand
TCTGGCAGTGGTTTGTACCCCGGCCCCATGTTGGGCGCCACTTGCCCTGACCCGCGGGACCTAGTTATTCGTGGGGTCTGAGGGGATCCAAGCCTGAAAGAAAAAAGGGCCAGAAAGAAGAGAAGACCAAGCAGTTTCTTTGTCAAGGTCTCGTTTAATGGGATGAAAAGTACCAGTTTTAAAAATAGAGAAAGGAAGGAGCAGGAAGGGGTAGGTAAAATTCCTGTGAGAGGAGTGGTTCCGCTAGGGCAGCTTGCGATCTTGGAATGTCCTTCCGCCTGGGCAGCTCCTGATCTTGGAATGTTGTCCCACCTGGGAGCTTCCTTATCTCTGGAATGTCTAGTTCCAACTGCATGGCTGTTGTCTTCGGGGGTCAGCAATTCTCAGCGAGGGGAGCCCTTTATTCTAAGTCATATTTGTTCCCAACACAACACAGTGGGTTAAGCATTTGCTGTACTACTGTGAGGATATTCAGTTTCACAGAGCTCATGTAAAGCCATATGTGGTATTAGGTACTGGAATCTCAACCTTCTGATGGTGGGTTGGGAGGCATAGAAATCCCCCAAACCTTGAGCATCACTTAGCCCAATGAATCGCCAATCCTCATCAAATATCCAACCTTTATGGAGATTGAGAATGTAACAAAATAATGCTTTCCATTTGCCAATGACATCTCTTTCACCTTGAGCACGGACACATTTAAATTAAATTCAACATGTTAAGAGAAGTGTCAGGATAAGGAAAGGCAACAGATGAGAGACAAGAGCAATGTTGATGAAAAGAATCTCAATTTAAAAATATTCTTCCGGAGTTGGTGCTTCAGATTACAATCACGAACAGAAGCATTGTAATATCCTCACTGTAATAAGAAGTGACAAGATCTGAACTTAGAGAAAACAGCAATATTATTCAAAACTGAACTAATACTTAGTAAATTCCTGTTCTTTTTAATATTAGTTATTGCCACAAAGCCAGCTTGGCTGAAATTATATTGTTATCTGTTTTTGAAAAAAATGGGAAAATGAGACTCATAATTCCTCAGGGAAAATTTTGGGTAGAAGCAACTATTTGCATTCAAGTAATGAAAGTATTATTTTATTAATTAATTTCTTTAATTCATGAATTTTATTGTTACCTTTAAACCATTTTCTTTGCATGCACTCATGGGTGCTTTAGTTTTCACTATTTGAAAAAGAAAATGAAAACAAACTGAAAATTTATTAAGCCAGTTTTAATTGTTTCTTTCTGAATATTCCATGCCTTTACGTAGAGATTTATTTTCTGAAAGACTATTTTAAAAACCTTCTAATCATAATTGATAATACAAGCATAACTTTGCATTAAAAAAATTAGACATCTGTGGTACTCTGGCTATGGTGAGTGTGTGGTGACTTGAGGAACATAACCTGGAGACAATTTTCTTTACCTTCACTTGCATTCCTCAGATGAAACTCGGGTCGCCAGGTATGCATAAAAGTTGCTCCTTCTAGTCCATTTCATGCCCTACCCCATCTTTGGAGTTTTCTCAAAGTCAGGAGGCACATACTGGAAACATTGTGAACTTAAATGAATTCCCTCACAATGCATAAATTGAAGTGTCACCTCCAAATGTTGTTTAAGGAGATAGATGTTTGGGAAAGTATTAGTGTTTTGATAATATCATGAAGTGCACATTTTATTATTGGAGTAGTTCCTGAAAATCAATGAGAGCTCAATTCCCTCTGTTTTCTTTGATTCTCTTTCTTCTTACAATATCACTAGACAAAGACCAGTGGGTAAACAAAAAGAAAATGGCTATTCATTCATAGCAGATAAAGCACAAGGCCTGGGAGCTTTGATTTCTGACTTCCAGGCTCTAGATATAAGAAATAGATTATTGTGGCCAAAGACTTGGAGTATATAGTAGGTTCTATAATGGTCTGAATAAGTGAATACATGTGTAGCTTTAAAATTTACAGAAATACTATTTAGGTCTTCAAACCAGCTGTGAAGATTCTTTTTATCTGCCTCAAAGAAGTTACCTGTGAACCCACAATTCTAAATCGAATGAGAAACCTTATTGTTGAAGGTTTCTATAGGAACAGGTTATAAAAGCCATTTGTAAAGGGACCAGGATGAAAAAAAAAACTGTATATGTAAATATATGAATGCAAAATTTTATATGTATATTGACAATGCATTTAGAATTTGCAACTGTTTTATACTCTATCTGAAACACAAACACATACAAGTATACATGATACTTAGGTATCTGAGTAGCAAGAAGTTTTTCTGCACTGTGTCTTCTTTAGTTTGTTAATGGTGTTTGTGAAGAAACTGAATTGTGAAACATAGTTCAGGAAAATTTATACTATACTATCTTACAGTCAAACTTTCAAATTAAAATAGTTAGTAAGGCTTTTTGTGTTTCATATATGGGATAGACTATTTTGTCTGTGCTAGTTTACTAAAATGCCTTTTTAAAGGTATGGATTTATTCACTTTAGTTTCAGAGGACACTAGCATAATTGTTCTTTTTTCATATTTTTATTTATTACAATTTATTCACTTTGTATCCCAGCTGTAGTCCTCTCCTTTGTCACTTCCTAGTCCCACCGTCCATCCCTCTACTACTCACATGCCCCTACCCCTGTCTTTGAGTCTATTCCATTGATCTTCCAGAATGTAAACTTGTACAACCAGGTTGGAAATCAATCTGTCACTTTCTCAGAAAATTGGGAATAGTGCTACTACTATTTACCACTCTTGGGCATAAACCTGAATGATGCTCAACCATACAAGGACATTTGTTTAGCGATGTACATAGCAGCTTTATTGGTAATAACCAGAGTCTGAAAACAACCCAGATGTCCCTCAAATGAGAAATGGATAGAGAAATTGTGGTACATTTACATGATGGAATACTACTCAGTAATTAAAAACAAGGAAATCATGAAATATGCAGGCAAATGGCAGGAACTAGGAAAGAATCTCCTGAGTGAGGTATCCCAGTAGCAAAAAGACACACATGGCATATACTCACTTATAAGTGGATATTAGACATATAATATAGGATAAACATACTAAAATCTATACAACTAAAGAAGCTAAGAAAAGGGGGACCCTGGGTAAGATGATCAATCCTTATTCAGAAAGGTAAACAGGATAGACATTGGAAGAGGAAGAAAACAGGGAACAGGAGCCTACCACAGAGGGTCTCTGAAAGACTCTACCCAGCATGGTATCAAAACAGATGCTGAGACTCATAGCCAAACTTTGGATAGAGTGCAATGAATCTTATGAAAGAAGGGGGAGATGAAAGACCTGGAGGAGACAGGATCACCACAAGGAGAGCAACCGAACCAAAAAATATGGGCCTTGGGGTCTTTTCTGAACTGATACGCCAACCAAGGAACGCCTGCACAGATGTAGCCCATGGCAGCTCAGTGTCCAAGTGGGTTCCATAGTAAGGGGAACAAGGGCTGTCTCTGACGTAAACACAGTGGCTGGTTCTTTGATCACCTCCCCATGATGGTGGAGCAGACTTACTAGGCCACAGAGGAAGACAATACAGCCAGTCCTGATGAGAACAGTTAGGCTAGGGTCAGATGGAAGGGAAGACCCTCCACTATCAGTGGACTAGGGGAGGGGCATGGGAGGAAAAGAGAGATGGAGGGTGTGATTGGGTGGATTTGGGTGGGATGAGGGAGGGAGCTACAACTAGGATACAAAGTGAATAAATCGTAATAATTAAAAAATGTGAAAAAATGAGAATAAGAATAAAAAAACAGCAGACCAGTAAGACATGAAAGTCTGGATGCTGTGCAAGTCAGTGAATGACTCAATATTCCTATTTCATTCTGTATCTTTGCTTTATAGTGTACTATGTTGTTGTAACCAATTCATTATCATTCATTCAGCACTGTGATAAATGTTAATTACTAATTTGCAAATCTCAGGTTGCAGTTCTCAGATTTTTTTTGTTTCATCGTATCCTTCATTTTATCTTTATTATCAGTTTCATTATTTGGGGAGGGCTTAGTTGTTTTCTTATTTTTTTCAATTTTTATTGATTTTTTTGTGACTTTTATATTGTACACTCCAATCCCCCTCATCTCCCTGTCCCTCCATATCCATTTTTCACTTGCAAGCTCCCCAAGGGAAAACAAACAAACAAAAACAAAAAACGAGCCACCTACCAAATGAGACTTTCACTGCAACTCCACTTCTTGATATGATGTTGTATAAGGGACTGCAGAACAAGATAACATCTGTAGCAGAGTAGAATTTAAAATATGAGCAATAACACAGGAAGGCAGAGCCAATCTCCTCCTGTGATTCATACCTGAATTTACCTGAAACCCATATTTTCTCCAGCATTAGAGTACCAAATGTGTAATCTTTGCTTTTATGTATATATATGTGTGTATGTGTGTTTTTGTAGGTCTGTATACACACACAGGATGTATTTTACATTTTCAATTGTTTATAAAAACACTCATTTAATGCTAAAAATATAGAGGAGAAAAAGATAATAAAAAACAAATCACACTGTGAAAGTTTCAGTGTGTCACACAATCTACCTTTTTGACCAAACATTTTACTTGCAAATGCTCATTGTAGTGAGTCATTGGTCTTGTTTGAAGTGTCTGGCTTCTGCTATACTATCAGTACTGGATCCTTATAAAGACTCCTCTCAGACATCCTATCGCTACCCTGTTTCATGGACATCTGACAGCTTTGGTTATTCAAGGCTGTCCCCTTCAATTCTCTAGCAGTTCATAGATGAGGTAGATGTTGGGGTGGACCAATTGAAGCCCCAGGATCTGAGTCTGGGTGGTGGCTGTGTTGTTCAGCCTGCCACCTCTCCTTCACCTCAGCCACCAGGGCCAGCTCTCCTGCTTTTCTCAGGCAAGGGGCAGTGCCAGCTCTCAGGCTGTGGCCACCTGCAAGAGGCAGGGCTGAGTAACCACTGCGAATGCCAGCAGAGTCAGCTGTCCTGCACCCATGGGACCAGGTCAACTCTCCAGTGCTGCACTGGCAAGGTATGGGGGCAGCTCTCCTTCTCTCACACTTTCTGAGCCAACTCCTCCAACCCCATGTCACCAAGGCAAGCTCTACCACCTGTTCTGGTAACAAGTTTGGCCCCTTATTCCAACTGCTGTAGCTGAGTGAGTGAGAGAGAGATCAGCTATCCCATACCACCCAGTGAGGTATGGGGCCAATTCCCTGACACTGCTCAGAAGAGACTGGGCCCACTCTCCAATTGCTACTGCCAGTGAAGCATGTGACCATCTTCCCTGTTCTCTTGCCTTAGAGTCAGTTTTCCCACCTTGCCCAGGAAAGGTCAGGGACAGCCCTCCTTAATGTCTCAGCCTGTGAGGTGTGGGGCCAACTTTTGCATCCCTCATACATTGAGATAGCTTTGTGAGGCATCTGAGATCAGTATGTCTACATGGCCTTTGTTGGTGATCAACACACAGCCATGCTGCTGCAGGGCCAGAGGAACAGACATCCCCTCAGCAGCATCCTGAGGCAGTACCTTACCATGGCTTCAGGTTGCAGCACAGGCTGCTCTCACCAGGCTCATTGTCACCACCTTCAACTCTCCAGTTCTGTCTCTCTTCAGAGTGCACATCTAAACTTCTCATTTTCTCTCATCTCTCCAGCACATTCCTCCTCATCCTACTGGCAGCAGAGGTTTTACATGGCATGGTAGGTGGCATGACACTGCATACCTTCAGCCCATCTGCCTCCTCACAGCAGTTGGCATGTCTCTGAGTGGTTGCTGTGTTATGGTTGTTTTTAATAATCCCAGAATCTTCCTGAAGTACAGGCTGGTGATGATTAATATTTTTTATGCTGGTTACTGTTAATTTAATATTATTTTAGGTATTTCTAGAAATTTCTCATATAAGCATGTTCAATGTATATGAAAAAGTATATAATCATGAATTATATTTTTCTTCTTCCAGGAAGGTGAATTATTATACGGCTAACAAAGTATTCGGTAGTAGAAGACATGTGTGGTGTGTGTGTGTGTGCCTCTTTTCACAATCATATTTTCATTATCCTTTTGGTCACAATTCAATGAAGTTTCTGGTTTGAAGTTTAAATAAAAGGAAAAGGTGCAAAGAAACATGACCTGGGCACCAGCTAAAATTGAAGGACACATATACACTTATTATTCTCTTGGGAAATTGTGTTCCTCTACCCTTAAAAAAGACTCATTGATTTGGACCTAGCAATAAGTATAAACCTATATTGTTTAATTAGTTACAATTTATTTTTCTTTTATTATTATTATTATTATTTATTACAATTTATTCAATTTATATTCCTGCTGTGGCCCCCTTCCTTGTCTCTCCTAATCCCACCCTCTCTCACTTTTCTCCCACTATGCCCTTCTCCAAGTCCACTGATAGGGGAGGTTCTCCTCCCCTTCTATTTGACCATAGCTTATCAGGTCTCATCAAGACTGGTCATATTGTCTTCCTCTGTGACCTGGTAAGGCTGCTCCCCTTCAGGGGGAGGTAATCAGAGAGCCTGCCACTAAGTTCATGCCAGAGAAAGTCCCTGTTGGCTTTCTTATAGATTCCACTTAGATACTGAGTCTTTGGGCAACATCTGAGCTGGGGTTTTAGGGCCTCTCCATGTATTGTCCTTGGCTGCAGTATCAGTCTCTGCACGGTTCCCAGGGCTCCGTATTTTTTATTTATTTCTTTTTGCTTTGTTGGTCTTCTTGTGGAACTCCTGTCCCTTCCAAGTCTTTCTATGCCCCCCTTCTTTCATAAAATACCCTCTGTTTGCTCAGCCATGTTCAGAGTAGCTCTATTCATAATAATCAGAAGCTGGAAAAAAACAAGAAGTCCCTCAATAGAAGAATGGATAAAAAAATTGTGGTATATTTACATAATGGAATACTACTCATCTATTAAAAACAACGAAAACATGAAATTTACAGGCAAACGGTGGGAACTAGAAAAGATCATCTTGAGTGAGAAGCAGAAAGACACACATAAGTTGATATTAGCTATATAATATAAGATATACATACTAAAATCTGTACTCTTAAAGAAGCTAAACAATGGGGTATCCAAGATGCCAGCAACCAGTACACACCATATCTGAGAGGCAGATGATCTGAAACTCTGAAATTGGTGAGCAGAGGGGGAAACTGAAGCCAGAAAATTGACATTGAGGCTTCCTGAAAGAGAGGAGACATCACAGAAGCTGATACCATTTACATTCAGGTCACTGCTGACTTCTCTGGAGACAAAGACTGGCAAACACTCCAACCACGTGCACTTCCCCTTTTCAGGCCTCCCTCCTCCTCAGCAGAGCTGGCCCACAGTGCCAGAGACTCTTAGCACAGAACTCACAGCCTTGGGACTGAGACAGCAGAGGCAGGGCTCCTACCTGCTCAGCAGCAGCAGCTAGTTATACCAGCATTGTGAGTCCCAGATCCTCATTACCGTCCTTCCAGGTCCTGGGTCTTCTAGCAGTTGCATGGACTCTGCCGAGCCTCCCAGGCAGTGACTGTACAGCTGCCCAATCCCTCAGAGGCGAACAGCCAGCTGTACAGCCACCAAAGTCGCCAGACCTGCCAAACCACCCTAGTACACCAGGCCCGCTGGGCCTCTTAGGTCTAAGGACCACTGTTGTGGCTCCCCAGGACTTCCCAGCAGACACCTGGACCAGCCTCACAGTTCCACTGCTGCAGCTGGACTCCCAAGTTAGGTGGCTACAGCACCACTGAGCTGATGGAGCATCTACACCTGCATTTGACCCAGCATGCCCAAAACTGAGAGTAGAAAACAGGGGGAAAACCTGTGCTTTCCAATTTGACCTGCCAGAGAGTGAGTGTGCTTTCAAGTGCCTGCAGAGCTCCAGATCCGGGGTCCATCTAAGCCAGCAACCAGACATCACATCCCTCCCTCCATACACCCACTGCGGGAAACAGAGGGGACAGTGTACTTAACATGGAAGGCCCTGTTCTGGGGGTCTACCAGAGGACTTCAGGCAAATAACTCCTGGAGCTCAGACAGAGGTGAATACAAGCGGCCTGTAGGCCACTGAGGTATTCAGGGAAACTGCACAAGGGAATTACACCTGTGAAAACCTCAAGGGCCTGCAATCCCTTTGGTGCTTACATAGCACCCCTGACCCACACTTCAGGAATCTACATCTTCTGACACACTGTCAGTTAAGGTACATTTCCACACACACGCAAACCTCACATGCTTGCCTGCTTGCCTGCATTTGTCCTTCTGCATCTGCAAATCTGTATCCCTTAGGTTCATCTGAATCACCAATGCACACTTTCAAACCACTAGACCTCTCTCATCTTCCAGAAGAATTCCCCAGACACCAGAGAAAGACGGTACCAGCCTGAATCCAGGAACAAACAGTGAAGGTTACAGACAAGCAAATGGCCAGAGGTCAGCATAAGAACACATCTAACAAAAAACAGGACATTATGGCTTCACCAGCAACTCCCAAAATCAATGGATACCCCAATTCATCAGAAACACAGGAAAATGATTTTAAAACTATGCTTATCGAGTTATTAGAAGCACATACAGAGGAAACAACAATCTCTCAAAGAAATAGCTACACAAATGGAAGCAAATGAATAGGAAATGAAGAAAGCTCTCAAAGAAACTGGCAAATACAGCCAAATAGAGGAACAAATAGAGGCACAATTAGTGGCATATGGAGAGGAAACGAACAAAAAATAGACACCATCATAAAGAGACAGGAAGCCACATTTAAACAGATGAAGAAAATGGTGCAAGGCAAGAAAACAGAATAAGAATTAATAAAGAAAACACAAACTGAGAAACCCTGCAGCTGAAGAACTTACAGAAAAGATAAGGAACCACAAAGATAAGCATCACCAACAGAATACAAGAAATGGAAGACAGAATCTGAGGTGCTGAAGATACACTTGCTGAAACTGATAATTCTCACAAAGAAAAAGTAAAATTAGAATAGTCCCAAACACAAAACATCCAAGAAATCAAGGACGCCATGAAAAGGTGAAATCAAAGAATAATAGGAATTGATGAAAAGGAAGATTCTAGGGTCCAACATCCAGAAAATATCTTCAAGAAAATCATAGAAGAAAATTTTCCCAACTTAAAGAAAGAGATGTCCATAAATATACAAGAGGCCTAACAAACACCAAATAGACTAGGCCAGAAAAGAAATATCTCACGTCACATCATAGTCAAAAGAGTAAATCTACAGTACAAAGAAAAGATATTAAAAGAAGCAAGGGAAAAAGGCTATGTAACATTTACAGGTAGACCTATCAGACTCACACCAGACTTCTCATCAGAAATTATGAAAGCCAGAAGGGCCTAGGCATATGTCATTCAGATTTTAAGGGACCACAGATGCCAACTGAGACTACCATACCCGGAAAAGGTTTTAATCATAATAGATGGAGAAAACAAAATATTCCATGACAAAACTAAAATTTAGCAATATCTACATAGCAGACCAGACCTACAGAAGCTACTAGAAGGAAAACTCCAATCAAACAAAAACTACACCCAAGAAAACATTGGATACAGATAATTCTCCAACAAAATTAAAAGAAAACAAGGAATGAATCACAGTAAGACCACCAACTCCACAATAAAAAGAACTAATGTTCATTGGTCACTATTATCTATCAACATCAATGGACTCAACTCTCCAATAAAAAGACACAAAGTAAAAGAATGGTTGCAGGAACAGGGTCCAACATTCTGCTGCATCCAAGAAACAAACCTTTGCACCAAACATAAACACTACCTCAGAGAAAGGGCTGAAAAATGTCTTTCAAGCAAAGACACCCAGAAAACAAGCTGGGGTAGCTATCCTAAGATCTAATAAAATAGACTTTCAACCAAAATTCATCAAAAAAGATGAGGAGAGGCACTTCATTCTCATCAAAGGAAAATTCCACCAGGAAGACATCACAATTTTGAACATCTATGCTCCAAATACAAGACCACCTACATTCATAAATTAAACATTATTAAAACATAAATCACACATCTATCCCAACACCTTAATATCACCCCCCTATCACCAAGGGACATATCATCTAGACAGAAGTCAAATAAGGAAATAAAGACACTTACAAAGGTCCTAAATAAAATGGACCTAATAGATGTCTACAGAACTTTTCATGCAAACTGAAAAGAGTATACATTCTTTTCAGCACCTCATGGAACACGCTCCAAAATGTACCGTATAGTTGGTTACAAAGCAAGGATCAGCAGATATAAGAAGGTTGAAATAATCCCTTGTATGCTGTCTGACCACCATGGTCAAAACATGGACCTCAACAACAACAGATATAGAAAAAAGCCTACACATACATAGAAACTGAACAACTCTCTACTCAATGACAGCTGGGTTAGGGAAGAAATAAAGAAAGAAATTAAAAACTTCCTAGAATTCAATGAAAATGAAGGCACAACATACCCAGACTTATGGGACAGAGGGAAAGCAATGCTAAGAGGAAAGATCATACCACTAAATGCCTTCAAGAAGTAATTTGAAACATCACATACAAGCCACTTAATAGCTCACTTGAAAGCCCTAGAAAAAGAAAGAAGCAGACACACCCAAGAGGTGTAGATGGCTGGAAATATTTAAGCTCAGGGCAGAAATCAATAAATTAGAAATAAAATAAATAATTCAAAGAATTAATGAAACCAAGAACTGGTTCTTTGAGTAAATCAATAAGATATACAAACCCTTAGACAAACTAACTAAAAGGCAAAGAGAAACTGGAAATGAACAAAATCAGAAATGAAAAGGCAGACACAACAACAGACACCAAGGAAATCGAAACGATCATTAGGTCTTACTACAAAAGTTTAAATGCCAGAAAATTTGAAAATCTAATGGACAAGTTTCTTGATAATTTCCACTTACCAAAATTAAATCAAGATCAGGTAGAAAGATTGAATAGTCCTATATCCTGGAAAGAAATATAAGCAGTCACCAAAAGTCTCCCTTCCCAAAAAACCACAGGGCCGAATGGTTTCAAAGCAGCATTCTACCAGACCTTCAGAGAAGAGCTAACTCCTATTCTCTTCAAATTATTCTACAAAATAGAAACAGAAGGAACATTACCAAACTCATTCTATGAAGCAAGACTCACGTTTATACCTAAACCAATGAAAAAAGAGAACTTCAGACCTATCTCTCTTATGAACATTGATGCAAAAATACTCAATAATATACTTGCAAACTGAATCCAAGAATACATAAAAGATATCATCCACAATGATCAAGGAGGCTTTATCCCAGGCATGCAAGGGTGGTTCAATATATGACAATGCATCAATGTGATTCACCATATAAACAAATTGAAGGAGAAAAACCACATGATCATCTCCCTAGATGCCAAAAAAACATTTGACAAAATCCAATACACATTCATGTTTAAAATCTTAGAGAGATCAGGAATATAAGGCATGTACCTAAACATAGTAAAGACAATATACCACAAGCCTATAGCCAATAGCAAACTAAACTTAAATCAATCCTGCTGAAATCAGGGACAAGGCAAGGCTGCCCACTATCTCCATATCTCTTCAACATAATAGTTGAAGATCTAGGTAGAGCAATAAGACAACTAAAGGATGCCAAGAGGATAAAAATGAGAAAGGAAGAAGTCAAAGTAACAGTATTTGCAGATGACATGATAGATGCATGAGCGACCCACAAAATTCAACCAGAGAACACCTTCAGTTGATAAAGACCTTCAGCAAAGTGACTGGACACAAACTTAACTAAAAAAAAAAATAATAAGCCCTTCTGTATACCAAAGACAAAAGTGCCAAGAAAGAAATTAGTGAAACAACAACCTTCTCAATAGTCACTAATAACATAAAGTACCTTGGTATGACTCTAACCAAGCAAGTGAAAAACCTGTTGGGAAAAAAACTTCAAGTCTCAGAAGAAAGAAATTGAAGAAGGTATCAGAAGATGGAAAGATCTCCCATGCTCATGGAGTGCTAGGATTAACATAGTGAAAATGGCCATCCTGCCACAAGCAATCTATAGATTCAATGCAATTACCATCAAAATACCAACACAATTCTTTACAGACTTTGAAAAAATATTCTCAAATTCATATGGAAAAAACAAACAAACAAAACTAGAGTTTCCAAATCAATCCTGTACAACAGATTGTCTGGAGGCATCTCCAACTCAAGCTATATGACAGAGCAAAGTAAAAAAAAAAATGTTATTTGCATAGAAACAGATTATGGGATCAATGGAACCTAATAGAAGATTCAGAAATAAATCCACACACCTATGGACACTTGATTTTTGACAAAGAATCCAAAACCATTTAATGGAAAAAAAGACAGTATCTTCAACTAATGGTGCTGGTACAACTGGATGTCTACATGCAGAAAAATGAAAATAGATCTATATTTTGTCACCCTGCACAAAATTAAGTCCAAGTGGATCAAAGACCTCAACATAAAACCAGACACATTAAACCGGTTACAAGAAAAAGTGGGGAAGAGCCATAACTCATTGGCACAGGAGACAATTTCCTGAAAAAACACCCACAGCACAGGCTCTAAGATAAACAATGCAAAGTACCTAGCCTGTGATTGATATAAAAATAAATAAATTAAAAAAAAAGATCAACAATCAATAAATGGGACCTCATGAAACTGAAAAGCTTCTGTAAAGCAAAAGATACTGTTGTCAGAACAAAACAACAGCCTACAGACTGGGAAAGGATCTCCACTAATTCTATATCTGAGAGAGGGCTAATATCTAGAATATATAAAGAACTCATGAAGTTAAAAAGCAACAAATCAAATAATCCAATAAAAAATGGGGTTCAGTTATAAACAGAGAATTATTTGTAGAAGAATATAGAATGGCATAGAAACACTTGAATAGATGCTCAATGTCATAGTCACCGTGAGATTTCACCTTACACCCATCAGAATGGCTAATATAAAAAAAACTCAAGTGACCACATACTGAAGAGGTTATGGAGAAAGGAGAATCCTGCTCCATTGCTGGTGGGAATGTAGACTTGTACATCCACTTCGGAAATCAATTTGACACTTTCTCAGACAATTAGGAATATTATTTCCTCAAGATCCAGCTATATCACTCCTAGGCATGTATCAAAAAGATGCCAAGTTCACAACAAGGACATTTGTTCAAGCATGTTTGTAGCAGCTTTATTTGTAATAGCCAGAACCTGGAAATAACCCAGATGTTCCTCAGTGGAGAAATGGATACAGAAATTGTGGTACATTTACACAATGGAATACTACTCAGCAATTATGAACAAGGAAATCATGAAATTTGCAGGTAAATTGTGGGATCTAGAAAAGATCATTCTGAGTGTAGTATCCCTGAAGGAGAAAAACACATATGGTAAATACTCACTTATAAGTGGATACTAGACCTTTAAGATAGAGTAAACATACTACAATCTGTACACCAAAAGAAGCTAAACATGAAGGAGGATCTGGGGTAAGATGATCAAACCTCACTTAGAAAGACAAATGGGATGGACATTGGAAGTAGGAGAAAACAAGAAACAGGACAGAAGCCTATCATAGAGGGCCTCTGAAAGACTCTACCTAGCAGTGTATCAAAGCAGAGGCTGAGAGTCATAACCAAATCTTGGGCAGAGTACAGGGAATCATCTGAAAAAGGGGCAGTCAGTAAGACCTGTAGAGGACAGGAGCTCCATAAGGACCAAATATATCTGGGCATAGGGGTCTTGTCTGTGATTGATTCTCCAACCAAGGACCATGCATGGATATAACCTAGAACCCCTGCTCAGATGTAGCCCACGGCACCTCAGTATCCAAGTGGGTTCTCTATTTAGGGGAACAGGGATTGTCTTTGACATGAACTCAGTGGCTGGCTCTTTGACCTCCCCCTCCCTTCTGAGGGAGGAGCAGCATTGCTAAGCCATAGAAGAGGACATTGCAGCCTGTCCTGATGAGACCTGATAAGCTAGGTTCAGATTGAAGCGGAGGAGGACCTCCCCTATCAGTAGACTTAGAGAGGGGCTTGGGAGGAAATGAGGGAGGGAATGTGGGATTGGGAGGGAATAAGGAAGGGGGCTACAAGTAAATAAATTGTAATTAATATAAAAAATAAAAAAATTAATTTAAAAAAGAAGCTTAACACCAAGGAAAACCCTAGGGAAGATATTCAGTCTTCATTCAGTTGGACAAATATGATAGACATTGGAAGCAGGAGGAGACAGAGAACAGACAGGA
>JAQQSO010002561.1:0-14264 GCA_028658305.1 Pachyuromys duprasi | reverse complement strand
TGTGTTGTGCCTCAGTTGAACTCTGTTGTGGGATCTGTGTGCCTGGCCTCGTGCTCTGTGCTAGAGGCTGTGAGCACCACAGGCTGTTCTCCCCTCTGGTCTGGAGGTTTGGCTCTTCACTCTTTGCCAGAGGCTTTGTGTCCCCCTTTGATATGACCGCTGGGGCCGCTGCTCTGGTCAGGAGGCTCTGAGCTCTGCCCTGAGCTTGCTGCTAAAGGCTCTCTTCTGGACTGGAGACTTGGTGCCTCTTTCTGGGTCAGGGGCTGTGTACCACGGTCTGAGATGGTATTTGGGGCACCTCAGTCTGGACCTGATACTATGGGTCCCAAACGGGGTGGTGGCTGGGTGTGCCTAGGGGTTTGGGTCTGACCGGTGTAGCCCGCAGTATCTGGGTGAAACTCAGTCCATCCAGGGTACCGTGTGCCCCAGCCCTAAGCGCAGGCCGCTGGCACAGAGGGCTGTGGGCCGGCGCAGTGCTGCTGGCGGTATCTGCTTGAAACTCAGTCCGTCCGGGGGGTGCCCTGTGCCCCAGCCCAAAGCGGTGGCCGCTGGCACAGAGGGATGTGGGCCCGCGTAGTGCAGCCCGTGGTATCTGCATGAAACTCAGTCTGTCCGGGGTACTGTGTGCCCCAGCCCAAGATGGCAGCTTAGGCGCCCAGCCAGGCTGTCCGCAGCCTGTCTCCCTCCGGAGTTTTTCCTGGGAATATCTGGGTGTCCCTTAGACTTTTCCACTTGATTTCCCCACTGTAGGAATTCTGCTCACCTGGCAGTCGCAAACGCTGGTGTTTTAGGTCCCAGATCTCAGTCTCCCGGTCGCTGTGCCTACATTATTGTCCTGCTCTTCAGACACAGTGTCCTCCTGGGGCAGCCATCTTGGACCCGAGTCTACTATCTATTATTAAGCTGCTCAGAAGCTCAACATCTATCCTGAGTACTTGAACATATTTTTTATTATTTATTTCTCTGTTTGTCTCTGTTTTTCCCTTTTCCCCATATATATGCTCACCAGTGCATTTGTATGTGTGTTTGTGTGTGTGCACATGGATTTTTACAGGCATATTTATACATCAACAGTCCTGTTCTGTCCTTCTACCCAGGTCTTTTCATCCTACTTCAAGAGAGAGACAGAGAAAGAGAAAGAGAGAGATTTGAGAGCCAGAAAAACTAAGTAACACATTCAAAGATTTTTACTAACATTAGAAAGATAAGAGGGTGATAATCAAGTTTCAAAACCCACACAATCTAACTTTAAATTCTTTTCTCTCCCAATATCCAGGGCTGCCTGGTGAGAGACTATAGCAGCAGGAAGACTAAGTGAAATATAATGTACTTGGCCATATTTCTCTGCTTGAATTTAATTAAATTTTCCAAATTAAGTCTGTTAGGCTAGGATTGTACCAAAGAAAATAGAAATAACTTAAAAACTACATCACTTTAAAGCTGAGGAATGACAATGCGTAAAACATGATGCTAGGGGTCTTCAAGTAGCTCCACGCTACTCAGCCTACTGTACTACCTCTTCTGTGTCTGTTGATTGGATACAGTCCATTATCTGCTCTTATTTAGGTGCTGACAAAAAGCTGTGGTGCATTTCTATCTGAAACCTGTGTTTGGTCAGACATTGGGTCTCAGGGCCATCTTCTTCTCAGTATTTACTACTTTACTACTATTGCCTCTGAGTTACAGAACATTTTTATTTTCTAATTGTTGCATTATTTTATTTTCCTGAACCACTATTTGTGCTCATCCTTAATAAAACTCCTGCTAAAAGTCAGAATATATGTTCTGTCGTATCTATGTTTGACAACCCAATCCAAAACCTTTGCCTTTTAAAGAATTCCATATCCACTGGCCTCCTAACTGTAGTTAACATTCAAAAACCTTTAACATGACAGGAATTTTCCATATTCCATATGGGGGAATCGTCTTCAAAGTGTGTGTGTGTGTGTGTGTTTAAAACAAACCCATCATTAAAATAATGGATTCTTTTAGTCCCTGTCATCCATGATACAGTTAAGAACATTACATCATCCAAACCAACCCACCTGTTATAAATCCTGGGCAGTCTGCTAAAGGGAGCTGATTTTCAGATCTGCAAAACTTTATAATTTGAGCAACTTTAATCAAGATTCTTACCTAAGTAGATGTCAGCTTTTGTATTAATTTCATCCTAGGTTCTTCTGAGAGACTGTATGCTGAAATGTTCACCCTCTTTTTGATACGTAATGATTTCTTGTTCTGCAAGTTCTCTAGATTAATATCTAGCAGCTGTTTGTCTATCATATGAAACTCTTGTATAATTAAGACTTACCCCCATACCATTTCTTTTCATACTTGAAGTATGTTAACTTTTTCTACAGCTTAGAGACACTTTCTTTGGTGCCATTTCTTATGCATGCTCTAAAATAAAGGCCTACTTAATAGACAGTGATATCCCATGGCCCATAAATATTAATATGAGCACCATTAGTTAGAGTGGAATGCACTCATTTGTGAACATTTTTATAGAATATAAATGTTAATTTATTTTTGCATTAGAGCATGTATTCTTAGAATTTGAAATCATTTTTGTTTAATTGGTATCAGCTATTCTCACATAAATAGATGAAACTCAAATTACTAGTCCCCAGAGACACAAGAGGATCTGACTTCTGGTGCCTTTCTAGACCTTGTTGCTGATTACAACACACATAACCATCCAATTAATGAGATGAACCTGTTAAAATGACATGGTGTGGCTTTGATGTAAAAGTATAGACAGAATGCATGAAGCTTATTTATTCCAGAAAATATCTCATTAGCTGTAATTATAATACACAAAAGGGGATCCCCCAATTCTATAGCTTGCTTGTCAGCCATCTAAACAAATCATAAACAAATCATAGTCAGTAACAAAATTAATTCACCAGTCAGTTTAGAGTAACTGCCATCATGTCGGGTCTAAGCTGATGTATTCAGAATTGTAAATAAAACAGACAAAACTATTAAATAAATAATTTCTGTAAAAAATTGTATGGAGCAAGGAATTGTTTAACCATTTAACTATTTAAAAGATAATAGTAATCATCACTGTTGATGGGTAATTGAAAGTAAGCGAAGGTTTAAGGCACTATAAGCAAAGATTCTAGCTGAGGATTCAATGTGACCATTGCACCATTGCAGAAGGAATTGAGTCTATTGAAGTTGATGAGCCTGATATCAAGCACAAATGCAGGGTTATTTCATTTTATTTGTTTTTAGGACAAATATTTAAACTGATGTGTGTGTGTCTGTCTGCCGTCTGTTTGTCTGTGCATACATATATGTGGATACTCATAGAAACCAGAAAAGCATATCAAATCCCCTGGATCTGAAGTTACAAGTGGTTGTGTACTACCCTACATGAACATAGATATGCAGGATTGAGCCCTGATCCTCTGCAAGAGCACAAGGCACTCTTCTCCTGAATTTCGTGCTACAAAGTACAATCTTAGAAATTGCTATGGACCAACAACTATTATTTGCTGTGAATGATGAACTGACAATTGACAACAAGGGACCTTATGAAAAATATAAGTGAAGATCTTGGCTTTCTATGTCTAGCATATCTGTGATTTGTTGGATCTGTCCTGTGGACCAGTGTAGAATTACATCTGGATCCATCTATTACTTTCCAAGTGGGTTCTCTTGGAAAGTATGAACTTCCTTCACAGGTATGAAACTTTGTCTGTCAGCCATTACACAACTTGCTTAACCAGCTGCCAGGAAAGTTTAGGGTCAGCTATTGGTGCTGAACACTTGCTCTCTACAGCATGTGTTTAGTATTATTCTACTCAAATTTGGGATATTAGGATAAGCTAATAGATCTATGTAAATTACATGCTAAAGTCATTTCTTTTTGCAATGTTCATGACAGTAAGATAAACTCACTACACTTCATTTATTCTTTTACTTTAAACAGTATCTGAAGAGACTATCTTCTAGGGCTAAATATAAGTGACAAACAGGATATTTTTTTCTTTTGAAATTTCAATACTTTATCATAAAAAGCCTGTACTTTTATAAGGTAATTGTTATTCAATACTTAATACCAGTTATCACGTTTTCTCTCAAACATTTCCCAGTTTTCCATCAAGCCTAATTCAAAGATAGCCGTAAAAAACTGTGAAGGTTTCCAGAGAGCTAAGAGCCTTTACTTTCTTGCAAAGCACTGTGTTTCAGCTTCCACTACTTACCTAGCAGTTCACAATCTGCCCATCGTTCCAGTTTCATGGGATCCAAAGCCCTCCTCTGGACTCTGCAGGCCCCTCCACACATAGGGGGCAAATAAAGTTTTCAGGCACACACACAAAATTGATAAATATATAAATAAAGCTTTACACAAAATTTTAAAAATGACAAATGAAGGGCAAATAATTTTTTATATTTTTACCAATTTAAAATGTATTTCCTTCTAAGTACATGACATTACAGATCTTAAGTTAATGTTTAAATAAATCTTTGTACTGTTTAATTCCTCCAGGTTTATAACATCAGAATCAACCTGTAGATAGTTAAGGAAATGAGCTCAAACTATATCTTTTGAGTTTTTTACTATAATCTGAAATTTTTTAGACAATCCAGTAAAGCCAAGATCTCCAACACACTCACAAAATTACTAAAAAGAATTATATCATAAACAATATTTAAGAATCTTAATTCAGAAGATGCCTGAAGATCTGGAATTTCTTCACTATGCATAAGTTCTACCTCATATAAATAGTACTAACCCTAAAGGAAATACCAGTTTCCAAAAAGCTGTGGCATTAGTCAATCTGAGGTCTTTTAGTCTGAGAATTTATCATTATGCTTTTCAAATTATTTCCAAATCCCACCTGTTTTCATATCCTCAGATTCTGGCTTTCAGTTTTGCAATGGTTGTTCAATAGAAAATAAACAGATGGGCTTGAAAAAAATCCAGAAATACAAATGGGATAGAAACTGCCTTGGGCTTTTCGATGACATAAAAGAAACTTGTAATTTTTCTTTTTCATGTTTGACAAACAAACTTTCTGGAACACAAACCTGGATATGGTTTTGCTCTCACTTGCCACCCAATATTATGTTTTTCTTTGTTTTCTTTTTATCAAAATTTAAAGCTGCTCATATATATACCTATATAAATAAATATACATACATATATTTATATAATTCTGATGCTTGTATGATCAATGATTGGTATTTTGAAAGAATATTAAGCTATGGGGGGAAATTTGTGTAAGACATTGCAATATATGAATTCCTTTATTTCATCAATGAAGAAGTTCAGGGGCATTGATCTCATTAATTAAATTGCTTTCAAATAAAGGCCATGCCCACTGACAGCTGACAAAGATAAATTATGCCACGGATAGATCTCAGTTCTCCCGCATATGCTTACCCTTTATATGGGAACTTCCACCTGGAGAGTCCATATTAAACTTATTTTGTTGTTTATTGTAGATTTTGTTTGCAGAGCTCTGACTAGCAACTTTAAGCATAGCATCCTAAGGGGAGTAAAGAAAGATAGAGATGGTAAATGCAGTAGATAAAAGGAGCCATAAAGAGGCTGTCTACTAAACAGGACACTATAAACCCACGTCCCAAATCTATCTGACCTCAGCTGCCCACACCCTCACCCGAGCAGTACTACACAATTCTGCACAAACAAGTTTTCAAGGTTGTCCAGTCCTGGTGAATTCAAACTGGGTCACCCAGAAAAACCCCAACTTCTTAGTTCAGAATAAGGCGCCATATGTTGCAGTTCGTAGCCTAGCTGCTCTGAATGAAAGCTGTTTTTTTTTTATTCTCCCCACTTCAAAGATTAACAAGCATGATACTTCTCTGGTTTGTTCAAAAACACATCAAAACAGGTAGGAGCAAGCAAACTTAAATTAGGTGGCTCTGAAAACCCATGTTGTCTATGACAGTATATCATAAAGAGAGAAATGAAGCCTGGCATGTTGACAAAATGGTACCACTGCCGGTTCTAGCTTTGTCCTTAAAGACCACGAAAAGGAGCCATGATCTACACAGATCTGAATCCCACCTTTCTGTGCTTTGATATTGTGGTTCTTTCTGTGAGGTAGCTGAATGGAATGAGCAGCTTTCTCATTCCATTTCTGCTGTACTGATAGAGTTAACAGGAGAACTTTAATTACCTCATAGAGTTTGTACTTGGTAATTCAGGACATCATCATACATTTAGATGATGGTGGAAGGCTAAATAAGCATCACCACCGTGGCTGGCATTATTGCTGAGACTCAGCTCTCACACATGGGCTGTAACTCAGAAAGAAGCAAGTTCCAGTGTTATCTCTTTGAGGTAGGACTATGCATTACTCTTGTTTCTGTCATAAAGCTTTCAGTACAGGGCATAATAAATAGATATTTTTGAATAACTCAATGATATTTTAATGCAGACACTAGATAACTCCAGTTACCATCCTAGTATCACTATTTGCATTCTTAATATACACTTTAATCATGTGAATTTTAATAATGAAAGGGAAATAATATCTGGCTTGTCTGTGCAGTAATATCATCATGAAAGTCAATAGGATTTTATAGACTAAAATAGTTTGACAACCATACGAGATTATGTAACTGTAAATTATTTTTTAATATAAAGAAGTAGAAATACTAATATAAATATCTAAAGGTCATCTATAATGTTTACTCTCCTGTCCATAAAAATGCAAGAAATATATTATTTTAAGATCTCTCTGTCTGGTACTGTACTAAGCAATTAAAGTTCAGTGCCTCTTTAAATCCCCACAGCAAACCTCTCAGTTAGATGCAGCATAAACCCATTTAACAACCTGAGCACTATAACTCAGAAGAAATTATAACTGCTGCGTTGTGGAGCACTGTGACTTTCTAAGTGTACATGGCTACTCTACTAAAAAGCAAAATTTTACCCAAATCAGATCAGAGTTTCCAAGTTGTATGTAAGGTAAAACTGATCACCTTATAATGATCAAAGTAAAAAAAAAAAAGAATGCAATTCAGGATTATTAGTACATGATGCTCAAAAACTGTTTATCAAATGTATCTTTTAAATTTATTTTTATTTACTTTCACTAGTGTGCAATGATGTATGTATGCATGAGCATGGCACTCTTGCCTTTTACAGAAAATCTTTTAGAAGTTGTGCCCTTTTGAAGTATTTGTATACCATTAACTTTGGAGATAGGTGAACTTCCCAGAACGAGAAATAAATAAACCATTCTAACCCATTTTAACTATTAAGTGTATTGATGTAGTTTTATTTTGATAGAAGGCACTGCTGTTTAATCTAATTTGTCCAAAATAATAATAGTTATAAGTTAAAACTATCAATGTCATTTGCTCTGCAAAATAGGGAGTAAAACAGTGGATAGTCATAGACTGGGTCATAATCTTGAGCAACATCTTCCCTTACCTGTGTAATGGGTCACATCTTACTCTTGATTAACTTAACCAGAATTTATAATATTTTGATGCTTTTAACACTTGACATTAGGGGATCCGCAAGTTTGAGAACTTCCTTCATAGAGCTCACCTGTATTAGACCCTCTTTTTTGTTCTGTTGGTGGTGATGGTGGTAGTGGTAATGTGTGTGTGTGTGTGTGTGTGTGTGTGTGTGTGTAGACATGTTTGCATGATCATGAACACGTGGAGGCCAGAGGTCAATGTTGGTTATCTTAGTATATTAATGTCCATCTTATTTTTTTAGAAAGGGTTTCACATTGATCCCGGACCATTTTGGCTAGATGGGCTGGTCAGTGAGATGTATCCTCATGTCTGGTTTTCATGTGAATTCTAGGGATCTGAACTCTGGTTTTTATGCTTCATAGCATTCATTTACCCTCTGAGCTATTTCCTTATCTCCTAGCTTTGTAGAGGGAGGAATAAAACTATATACTTTTAGCAACTTTCTAAAGATTGTACTTCTAATATTACCGTTTATCTTCTTTGGTACTGTCCTACATTGGAGAGGGGGCTTCCTCATTTAAAAGAATATAAGATAAGAAAAAAAAAAGAAAAAAAAAAGACTATAAGAATTTTTGGAAAGATGGTTCAGTAAGTAAGAATATACTGCCCTCTTGCAGTAGACCTGAATTGATTTCTAGTAACCAGGTTAGGTGGTTTACAAACACCTCTAACTCCAGCTCTAGGAGCTTTAACATCCTCCTCTGGTCTTCATATGCTTTTGCCCTCAGAGGCATGTACACACACATATACACACACACACTCACAGGCCCACATACACACACACACACACACATGCATACCTCTCTCTACATAATTAAAAATGAAATGTAAGTGTTTTTAAAAATCCAAAGAACATTTTTTAACACAGCATAGGGAGATGACTAAATGATAGGTTGAATATTACATAGAGATGAAAAATGACTAACAGTCTTTTTATTTAAATTAAAATATTCTACATCATTTCCCCTTCCCCTTTCCTCCCTCCAATCTTCCTGTGTCCTGTCCCTCCAGCCCTTTCCATTCCCATGTCTGCTCTCTCTCAAATTGATAGTTTCTATTTCTTTAATTATTATTGCTGTGCGCTTGTGTGCACACACACATACATACAATTTGCTGAGTCTGGTTAGTGTTGCTTATGTATATGTCTAATTTCAAGGCTACCCACTTGGTATTGGATAACCAATTAGGGAGTTCCTTCATAAGAGAGGTAAATTCACCCTCTGGAGCAGTCATTGGTTGCCTGTTGTTCTTTGTCTTGGGTTGGACCTCTTGAAATACCCCTCCTTCTACATTAGCATGTCTGTTGCTGTTGTCATTGTTTAGGGCTAATTTAGATAGACGTATTGTTAAGTATCTTAGGTAGAACTTCCCTGTCATTTCTAGGAAACACAATCTCACAATAAACTTTCTAGTCCCTTGGCTCTTTTTTATAATAATTTTTATTTTTTATATTAATTACAGGTTATTGACTTTGTAGGCCAGCTGTAGGCCCCTCCCTCATCTCCTCCCTCTCCCTCTCTAAGTCCACTGGTGGGGAGGTCCTCCTCCCCTTCTTTCTGACCCTAATTTATCAGGTCTCATCAGGACTGGCTGCAATGTTCTCCTCTGTGGTCTAGCAAGGCTGCTTCTCCCTCATGGGGGTGGGAGGTGTCAAAGAGTCCACCACTGAGTTCATGTGAGAGACAGTCCCTGTTCCCCTTACTAGGGAAACCTACTTGGTTGCTGAGCTGCCACAGGCTACATCTGAGCAGAGGGTTCTAGGTTATATCCGTGCATGGTCCTTGGTTGGAGAAACAGTCTCATAAAAGACCCCTGTGCTCAGATACATTTGGTCCTTGTGGAGCTCCTGTTCTCTTCAGGTCTTCTAACTACCCCTTCTTTCATATGATTCTCTGAACTCTGCCTAAGGTTTGGATATGAGTGTCAGCATCTGCTTTGATGCACTGTTATATAGTCTTTCAGAGGCCCTCTATGGTAGGCTCCTGTCCTATTTCTTGTTTTCTCCTCATTCGAATGTCTTTCCCATTTGTCTTTCTAAGTGAGTATTGATCATCTTACCCTGGGTCCTCCTTCTTGTTTATCTTCTTTAGGTGTAGATTTTAGTGTGTTTATCCTATCTTATAGGTCTACTATCCACTTATAAGAAATGTATACGGTGTGGTTCCTTGTCTCTTACAATCTTTTCTTCCCTGTTCTGGGTGTTCCTTGAACTTTAGGTGCAGGAATTATTTTGTAGGTGCATCTATAGGCATTCAGCATACTGTAATACTTCTCTCCACATTTTGACCAGTTTGACTGTGTACAATATCATTAAAATACAATCATGCACATTTGTGAGCCATATTTTTACTGTTCCAAGCTCATAAACTGTAAGTCTGACCTATATGTGGATATAATAGTTCTTTCCTTCCTGTTCGATTCCTCAATGGCACCTGTGTACAACAGGCCATGGTTGTAGTAAAATGGATAGTAGAAAGTGTGGAATACACCAGTACAAGCAGTTACCTGCTGCTTATTATGTTTATCACTATGATGGATGCCAGAGTTTTCCAGATCTAAAGAATGAGATCACTTTCGAATCGACTGACTACCACACTGGGAGGCATGATCTTGTGAAATTCTTCTGGGCCACATTTCAATTACATGTCTGGTATTGAACTGATATTGAACTGTTGTAGATATGGCCCTAAAGATTTGAGGTTTGTTAGTCAGACTTATAAACACACCAGTATAAAATCAAGTCAATCATTACTCCACCAGATGAGGGGAAAAATAGCTTCAAACAGAAGAGGTTTCAAAAAAAAACTAATACAACATTTATTTTATATAAAGGGAAAGTAGAGTCACATAGAAATATAGTGGGTAATGGGAGAATAGTAGTAAGACCACTGTGACTGAAACATAGCACTACATCTTTATATTATATTAACTATAAAAATAATGCCCACTGTAAATTATGTTATCAAAATTAAATACATAGTTTATAAAGAAATCTGTCTAAATAATTTTCCTAGAAACATGATACTTAGAAGTCAGGCTTTTCTGCTAGCATGCTGTTCTCTCAAACAATTTCCAATATCATGTTTTAGTGCTTCTGGCTCAATTAACCCTTGATAGTGATTTGATATCTGCATCCTCAGTCTGGGTTCATCAAGGCATCAGGAAACACATCATTACCAGATGTTTTATAACAGCAAATTAACGTTGTGAACTGGGTTTAAAAAGCCAGAAAAAAAAGGCTGTGCTATTGCTATCATTGAGGTGAGTAGCAGAACCGTAGCATATCTTGAAGTTTCTGAGCTACTTGGTGCATAGTTTAACTTGCGAATGAAAAGAGGAAAGAAGACCAGGATGTCTGCTGGATGCAGGCTTCTGTATCAAAAGTCTTCAGTAAGGAGATGAGCTGAGAAGAGTGGACATATACACACAACCTGTGTGAAGTGGGTAAAATAACCAAAGTAAGAAAGGGGGAGATACAAAGACCTGGAGGGAACAGGGGCATCTTTAAAAGGAGGCCAACAGAGCCAAAAAAAATAAAAGTGAGCCCTGGGGGCCCTGAAGAGAATGGTTCCCCAACCAAGGACAACACATGCAGAGGACCTAAACCTCAGATGTAGCCCATAGATTTAGTATCCAAGTGGGATACCTAATAAGGGGAGCAGAGGCTTTCTCTGAGAGCATGAACTCAGTGACAGACTCTCTGCTAACCTCCCACTGGGTGGTGCATCCTTATCAGGTCACACAGGAAGACAAGGCAACCAGTCCTGATGAGACTTGATAGGCTAGGATCAAAAAGAAGGGGAGGAGGACATCCCTTATCAGTGGACTAAGGGAGAAGATGGAGGGAGGGTGGGACTGAATAAATTGTAATAAATGATAATAATAAAAGATTAATAAAGGAATATGAATTTAAGAATCCCAGATATTTTTAAAAAGTGTTCTTTTTAATTTTAATTTTTAATATTAATTACAGTTTATTCACTTTGTATCCCAGCTGTAGTGTTCATTCCCTCCAAATCCCACACTCCCTCCCTCATCTCCTTCCATGCCCCTCTCCAATTTATTTATAATTTACAAGTATACACACATGCACACACACACACATAGACCAAACCTACAAATTAGTGCTGAATAGCAGAAACTATAGAAAAAGTTGTTTGCCTCCTGTGCAAAAGGGCATCTCTCGTACATACAGTGCTATTATAAAAGCAGGCATAGGACTGAGAGATCCAAGATGGCTGCCACGAGAGGACATGGTGTCTGAGGAGTAGGACAGCAGAAACAATGCAGCGACCAGGAGATTGAACTCTGGGACCTAAAACGCCAGGATTTGTGATTGCCAGGTGAGCAGAACTCCTATGGTGAGAAAATCAAGTAGGAAAATCCTAGGGACACCCAGAAAAATCTCCAAGTGACCAGTGGCACACAGCTCTGATCTGAGCAAACAGCTGCTCTGGGAGCCCTCAGCCGCCATAATAGACATAATAATCACACAGTCTCCCGGGCAGTCTGAGGAGGAACCGGGTACATTTTCACTGACCTGCACACTGAGGACACACACTGCTCGGACCCGCCAGCAAAAACCTCAGTCAGTGTGTCAGTCCTAGAGCCAGTCTGGAAAGGAACCGGGTTCTGCTTCAACCCGTGGGCATACGGCAGGTGCACACCTACCGACTCTGCCTGCACCACCTCAGACTGAGAGGAAAGGGGACCATTTTGACCAGACCTCACACTGCGGGAACTCACTGATCCAGTCCACCAGCAACCACCTTGTTCCCTGTGTGTGTGTGTCTACGGACCAGACAGAGAAGGCCTCTGGCACCATTTCAGACAGGCCTGCATACAGCGGATGCACACTGCTCAGCAATGCCTGCAACCAACCTTAACCCACTGTGTGTGCCCCAGATATCATCTCAGACCATGGTGCACAGCTCTGGGCCCAGAAGGGGGCACCAAATCTCCATTCCAGGGGAGAGCCCTTAGCAGCAAGCCCAGAGCAGAGCACAGAATCCCCATCTGACATCTCAAACCAGGAAACTCAGCATCTAGCACAGAGTGAGGAGTAAAGCATACAGACCAGAGGGATGACCAGCCTACCATGCTCATAGCTTCTAGCACAGAGCACAAAGCCGGGCACACAGAGCCCACAACAGAGTTCAACTGAGACAACAACACACACTAACAAACCACTGGAAATCCCTAATCTTCTTGAAGAATACTACTGACACAAGAGATTGACAGTTCCAGACTAAAGTTCAGCCTTAAAGCACAAAGAGCTCCCTGATTATATATAAACAAATGCCCAGAAATCGGCGAAAGAACTCACCCCCCAAAAATCAGAACACCATGGCCCCACCAGAAACACCCATAAGCAGTGGAGATTTTAATTCAGCAGAGACACAGGAAAAATATGTTAAAGCGTTGATTATGCAGACATTGGAGGAACAAAAGGAGAGACAAAAAGAGGAAATGAACAAGGCCCTCAAAGAAATGGAGAAGAAATTAACTGCCCACAGAGAGGAACAATCAAAGATAAACAGAGAGGAAACAACCAAAAGAGGACACACAGTCAATCAGTTGAAGGAAACGGTACAAAGCATGAAAAAGGAATTAGAATCTATAAAGAAGACACAAAGGGAGAAAAACCTGGAACTGAAGAACTTAGAGAAAAGATCAGGAACCATAAAGGTAAGCATCACAAATAGAATACAAGAGATGGAATAGAGAATCTCGGGAGTGGAGGATTCGCTGGTTGAAATGGATTATTCACTCAAGGAAAATAGAAAATAAGAAAAATCCCAAGCACAAAACATCCAAGAAATTAAGGATGCCATGAAAAGACAAAACCTAAGAATAATTGGAATAGATGAAAAATAAGACTCCAGGTTCCAAGGACCGGAAAATATTTTTAAGAAAATCATAGAAGAAAATTTTCCCAACTTAAAAAAAGAAATGTCCATAAACATACAAGAAGCCTACAGAACACCAAATAGACTAGACCAGAAAAGAAATACCTCTTGTCACATCATAGTCAAAACACTAAACCTACAAAACAAAGAAAAAATATTAAAGGCAGCAAGGGAACAGGGTCAAGTAACATATGGAGGTAGACCAATCAGACTCACACCAGACTTCTCATCAGAAACTACAAAAGCCAGAGGGGTTTGGGCAGAAGTCATGCAGTCTTTAAGGGAACACAGATGCCAACCAAAACTATTATAACCAGCGAAGCGTTCAATACAACATAAATGGACAAAAAAAATTTTCCATGACAAAACAAAATTCATGCAATACCTACACAGCAACCCAGCCCAACATAAGGTACTAGAAGGAAAACTTCAATCCAAGGGAAACAACTACACCAAGGAAAATATAGGATACAAATAATCTCCCAATGACAACAACAACAAAAAAGCAAAGAATCACAGTAAGACCACCAACTCCACAATAAAAGGAAATAATAGTCATTGGTCACTATTATATATCAACATCAATGGACTCAACTCTCCAATAAAAAGACACAGACTAACAGAATGGCTGCTGAAACAAGATCCAACATTCTGCTGCATCCAAGAAACACACCTATGCAAGAAAGATAAACACTACCTCAGAGTAAACGGCTGGAAAACCATTTTCCAAGCAAATGGACCCAGAAAACAAGCTGCGGTAGCAATCCTAGTATCTAATAAAATAGACTTTCAACCAAAGTTAATCAAGAAAGATGAGGAGGGGCACTTCCTTCTCATCAAACGAAAATTCCAACAGGAAGACATCACAATTTTGAACATTTA
>JAQQSO010002560.1:0-14265 GCA_028658305.1 Pachyuromys duprasi | reverse complement strand
TCAGGGCTGGCTGCAAAGTCCTCCCCTGGGATCTAGCCAGTCTGTCACTCCCCTGCTTGTATGGGGGAGGGTCAAAGAGTCAGCCATCAAGATCATGACTGAAACAGTCCCTGTTTCCCTGAATAGGGTCTTCACCCCTACACCGAGTTATCATGGGCCCCAAGGAGCTTATTTTAAACAGCATTTATTCAGGGCTATAAAAGACATTTGGAAACATACACATACTATAGTGTGCTGAAATAGTGTAATCTAGGCTGGAGATATGGATCAGCAGTTAAAAGTTCTTGTTTTTCTTCCAGAGGACCTGAATTCTGTTCTCATCCACTTTGGGTGGCCCACAGCTACCTATAACTCTAGCTTCAGGAGCTCAAATGCCCTCTTCTGGTCTTACTGCCCAACTGCAAACATGTGGCATTATTCTCTCTCTCTCACACACACACAGACATATACAGAGAAACACACACACATACACAGACACACAGAGAGAAACAGATATAGAAACAGAAACACACACAGACATAAACACACGCATAGTTATACACACACACAGAAACACACTGACATAGACACAGAAACACACACACAAACACACAAAACAACAACAACAACAAAGTTAATTTACAAGTTAGATAGTATGAACCAGAAACAAGTGACCCAGGCAGTGATGTAGGCACAAGCTGAAATGTTCTGCTCATGGGCAGAGGAAGAAAATTCAGCCAGTTCTAATGGGACCTGATAGGCTAGGGTCAGATTGAAGGGGAGGAGGTCCTCCCCTATCAATGGACTAGGGTAGGGGGATAGGGGGAGAAGAGGGAGGGTGGGATTAGGAGGAGACAGGAGGAAGGAGTCACAACTGGGATACAAATTGAATAAATTGTAATAAATAATAATAATAATAAGGTAGTTTGAAAACAGAGAAATATTAAGTACATAAAACCAAAAGTTCAACAGAACCTCATTGGGTATACACAACTCAACCGCTTGAGGAACTGTTTCCAGGAGGTGTAAAGTTCAACAGAACCTCATTGGGTATACACAACTCAACCGCTTGAGGAACTGTTTCCAGGAGGTGTAAATGTGCTGGAGACAATGAGATTGAGCACTCCTCAGGGTGTCCTATGACAAAGTCCACAACTGGGAACACCATTTGTGGGCATGTCCTTGCATCTCTTCAAAAGTAGGACACATGCTCAATGTTAAAGAGCCAAGCACTATTTGAAAATCATATTAAACACTACAGTGCCTAAATCATGCTGGTCATTTATAAAACAAATGTTTATAGAAGGCATTTATTGGACTTCCTGAGGATAAAAGAGAAGTAAAACTTAATATAAGGTTGGTAATAAAGAGGTATTGAATAGTCAGTTTCAAACATGAGTGTCTTGATAAATAAGTTTTTAAAAGTTACATATTCCTTAGGATATCTATATCACAAATGTTTCTATGCCCGAGGAATATAAAATTACCTGTAACTGTAAAACACAAACCCACAACAGTTTGCTCTGGTTGATGTCTCTAGGCATTATAAGTTTTAACTTCATACAGAGACACAGAACAAGATGATTTTCTAGCAATAACAACAGAGTGCTAAGGTCTATGCTGGTTTGAAGATTCAATAAGATGCTATAAATCATTTTCACAGAATATGAGCTGATTCCTGGCAGCTGCATCATCAGGTGTTGGGCAGGCGCTTGCCTGGGCATCTTCCAGGGAAACCCTGCCCTGTGCTCTGCACCTGGATTCTTCACTTGAACCACAATGCTGTTCCTGCTGTCTTATGCCAAAATGTACAAAATCCATGGAGCCTGCCTCAGGTGATGCTGAACTCCATTCTACGGCCAACGAAGCCTTTGTCAAGTTTCTATGTAAAAGTTTCTCCCTCTATAACTTTCTGTGCTGGGTCCTTCAGGACAAAGCCACTATAAAAACTGAAATAAGAAAATGAATTAAAAAATAAAATTAAAATAAACTAATTAATTAACAATAAAAAAACCTCAAATATGAGAAGTGTGTCATTAACTTCAGCTCCCTGAGAGAAGAAGACAAATACATTGGGCAGAGATATATTTTCCCATCCTATTTATTTATATGCTCCTTCAGTCACTAACCAGTGAGAAAATTAAATAACAGACAATTTCTTAATATCTTATACAATACTCTGTCATTGCTACACTTATCGTTAGTTACTGGGGAGGCTTGAATGAGAAATGTTCTTCATATTCTCAGGCATTTGACCACACCATCCCCAGTGGGTGGGGCTGCTTGGGATGTGTGGCCTTGAGGGAGGAAGTATGTAAGTGGTGGCAGGCCCTGAGAGTTCTTCACTTCACTTCCAGTTCATTTTCTCTTCCTCCTGTGTGCTGTTAAAGATGTGAGCTCCCCAATTGCTGCTCCTGCAGTCACCCCTGCCCTTTGTTACCGCCCCCCCCATCATGATGGACCCTTATTCCTCTGGAACCATAAATCCAGGGATCTTTTCCTCTCTTCTGTAAGTTGTTTTTAGTCATGGAATCTTATAACTGTAATTAATACAGTTAGCAAGTTTTCTCAATCCTAAGCAGGTCCAGAGTTTTGCTACAGAGGACCTTGTACCTTTTAGTCTGTCCCTAGAGCATTTTTTCAGTTTCTGATGGCTAGATTTTAGTACTCCCTTGCTTTTCATCATCTGAGATATTCTTCAGGCTTCATAATCTGTGACTTACCCAAGGAACACTGCCCACTCTCATTACAGAAAACATTGGCCATTACAGAATAGAATAAAAGAGCAAGGGTCTCACAGTTAGATGTGCTGAAAGCTGGGCCTCTCTCTGCATCCAAGCCCTCTTGGCTGATGGAGGCAGCCTGTGTACCAGAGCACACCCTCATAAACACACACACACACACACACACACACACACACACTTAAGAGTTTCTTTTTGTAACTTGTGTCTGCATAACTCTGAACACAAGTTCACGCTGAGGCCACGGATGATAATCTAAAACCATGTGCACGAGCCAAGCTCCTGCTCGCAATCATCTGTTAACTCCCACTGCAGCCATGAAGAGCCACCAAGTCACTCAAGATTCTCATCCAGGAAATGCCACAAAGCAGTATAGACATCGTTAACCCTTAACCCCCAGGAAGTGTTTTATCAAATAGTTTTATCAAGTAGTGTCATTACTTTGTTTCTTTTAAATTTTTAAATTCAATCTACACAGGGCACTGATATTGGAAGTTACATATCTCATTTGCGCTCAGTGGGTGTGCTCCATGCCTGTGTAACACAATCACATCTGTCCATGGAATTCTGCATTCATCTACTTCATATGCGTACCTCCACCTGCTGTTGCCACTGGGAAAAGGCTTACATCAGAATATATTATTTCTATTTTCTGGAAGAAACATGGAAAACAGACTTTTAAAAAATCTTTCTAAACACTTGGATAATTGACCAATAAATCTATGCCGGCCAGGTAACCTCTATTTTTGAAGGCTAATCATTTCTAATTCATTTTCTTTAATGGGCATGGGCCTGTCTGGCTTGTCTATTTGGCTTTAGGTTTTGGTAATGTGTGTCTTTCATTAATGTGTGCCTCAAATTATCATTCTCATTCATCCAAATTTTCAAATTTATCTGCACATGTCAAATAACTTAGATTCTATTGTTTTATGGTTTCTTCTGCATCCCATGTCTCAAGAGAAAATGGTCCCTTCTATTTCTGGTGGTAGCATTTCTCTTTCTACCCCTTTATTTCTAGTAGGCCTGTCTAGAGTTTTATCAATTTTATTGATCTTTTCAAATATTCATCTCCTGGTTTTGTTGATTTTTCTATTGCTTTCCTGTTTGCAATTTCATAGATTTATTTAATATATTTTTCTACTCTTTGCTTTACCCTCAAATTGCTTTCTTCATTATTTCCCAAGGTGAAAGCTCAGTGAGCTGCTTGAAAATATTTCTCTTTATAAATATATGCTTGTAATGCTATTAATCCTCTCTGTCACATACATTTTGTAAAGAAATGTAGTTTAACATTTCTTTTCTTCAAACAAATGTCAACATCTTGTGAAATTAAAAATTTTCAGTACTCATCTTACCTAGAAATAGATTATTTTAGTCTTATATAGTTGAGAATTTTCCAGGTAACTACTGTTTTATTTTGTTTGTTTATTTATTTATTTATTTATTTATTTATTTATTTATTTATTTATTTATTTATTTATTTTAATAGCATTCTCTTTGGATAATATACTACTTTGAGTAATTTTAGAAAAAAAATAGATAAAACTGATGGTTCTTTTCAGGTCTGTTGTCTTCTAAGATGGTTCATGCAGCAATTATTAGGACATCAAACACATTGAAGGATCCAACCAAGTGAGAGACTGTTCACCTTTTCATTTAATTCTGTCTCCTTTAAACATTAATTTTGATGTTTCCTAGATCACTCCATTCTCTTGACGTACACATCAGAAACTGGGATTGTATGCTACATTCTATGATAGTCCCTCCTGTTCTAGAATGTTTCTCCTTGTTTTTTTAATCTGTGTAGTCTGAGCTAGCATGACTTCTTGGCTTAGTTTTGGTTGCCCACAGGGCATAGCCTCTTCCCTTCTTGCCTCCCCTTTCCCTGTATTACTGTAGACAGCACATTGTTGGGTGCTGTTTCTAGCTTTTAATGCATGTGTTTGTTGTTTTCACAATTAAATTGATAACTTGGATCAAGTCTATTGTGATTTGGTATTTGCCGTAATTGGCCTTTGTTTCTTCTTTCTACTACTACTTCACCCTCTGTGATATTTGACAAAATAGTTATGTGCATGCTTCCTATTCCACATTAACATGCCAATAACATCTCTTTTGAAAAATCCATTTGCATGCCTGAACACTTACAGTGTGCGTTTTCAGCCAATTTAACTCCACTTAGAAGCACCCTTGTTACCTAACCAAGCTTCAGGGTGCTGTAGCTATAGGAGAGTTATTTTTGAATGGGTAATGGGTTTCAGCTTTTCAACTTGCTGGAGCAAGAGGGTAGTGACAACATTATTCTCACTGCTGAAATATGTGCTCAAACATGCTTAAGAAGGTAAGCTTTGGTTATATGCACTTACCACAAGAACAAAGAGCAAGAGTGATAAGATATTTAATTTCCCTTTGTTTCCCTTGCCTGAAGCTCTTCTCTTCCTCCTTAAGATCCAGTGATCTCAGTAGTACACTCTTTATTCTCCCAAAGCAACTTGTAGAGTTCTTGCTAAGAAGTAAGTTTATCTTAATAGATTTTTTTTCCTTTAACAATATATCTCGGTGAATTTAGAATTCTAGTTTTTCTTTCTTCAACATTTCAAATGTTTTAATGGACACTACTTGCTATAGGTCCCCAGTGAAGGTCTTTTCTTTTTCTCCTCTTTCTGTATTTTCTTGTCTTCCCTCTCTTCCTCCTCCTTCCCCACCTTTCCTTCCCCTTCTTTTCCTTCACTTCATCCTCCTTTTCTTCCTCCTCCTTCTGATACTCATCTTTTTCTTTCTCCTCTGCTCCCCTTCCTCTTTCTTTCTCCTCCTCCACTTCCTCTTTTTCCTCTACCTCTTCTCTTTCACCTCTTCCTCCTCTTTCTCTCCTTTTAATTCCTTCTCCTGTTCTTTTCTCTTCTCTTCCTCTCTTTCAACTTAATGTTACTGACCCTCCCTGTCTATATGGATCAGCACAAATGTTTAATCTTATTCTGTTTATATTTTTACCTTTTGAAGAAGAAATAGACAACATATGCAAACTGAATATGATGAGCCCATGAGATTTCTGACCTTTCCTTCCCTGCTTTGTGCATCCGAAACTGCCTTAATCTAGTCTGGACATGTGATGGATTTGTAGTGTTCATCTTCATGATACTCCATATGTTTTTTCAGCTCACTTCCCCTTTCTCTACTTGACTATCTGATCCTGGCTCTTTCATCTTTAAAGACAAGTTATCTTGTATTTCAAGGTGAGAAGGTTGTAGTCTCACACTCTGAGATCAAAACTACCGCCTTGATGGTGTTTAATTTACAGAACAAGCAGAAACTTCCTCCCTGTTAGCTAAAACATGCATACTATCTGCATGTTTTGTTTTGGTTTTGTTTCTGTTTTTGTTTTCATCCCAACCCTAACACACTGATCCTGGCCATTTGGGGTTTACTGACAAACTCCTGAAATACCATAAATACCCAGAAATTCTTTCCATATGTGCTTTGATAGCAACTGAATTCTCTAAATTTCTCTTTCCTCTCACCCTCTTCTCTCTCTTGCCCACTTTCTTCATTTCAGAATCCCTTTCTTTTGCTAAAAAGATCCATTTGATTTAATTGATTTTTCTAGGCTTGTAGTGTTTGCTTGAATGCTGGATCTATCCAGAAGTAGGGACTGGGGAGAAGTCACCATGAATGGCTACTAGGTTGCATTTTTCATGATTTCACTTTAATCTGGCTAAAAGCTGGAATTTTTTAATGTCTGATATACGGAGCTGTTTTAATCATCCTGTTGACTTTGGGGTCCTCTTGGGCGTCCTTTGAGAGCTTCTCTGTCCTGTGACTCAGAGCTGGTACTGTACCCATGTCTCTATGGTGAAAACACAGGGCAGAAGAAGATTCTATGACCCTTGATAGACCCTAGCCCTTTCTGAGCCTCCAACTAGACCCTGACATCAGAATTGTTCTTGCAGCACCGTAGTTTCTCCGTAAGCCATCTTCAGTGAAGCAGGAAAGCTGGAGGGCACTGCAGTGGGAGCAAAGCCTCTTCTCCTCAGAGAAGAACCTTCATTATAAGGATGCCTCTTGATTCAACTCACAGAAGTGACCATTCTCTTCTCCCTCAAAGCTGCTTGAAGATACAGAATAAATACAGACATATATCCAGACATATGTGTATGTACACACACACACACACACACACACACACACACACACTCTTTTTAATGTTCCTAGAAAGAAAAAGAAAACCATGAATGTGGTTTCCACAAAGGATTGTACTCAGGTGCTTGAGTCTCACACCCCTCTATATCCAGCCATACCACTCCGTCACAGGTCACAGTTGCTGAGCGGGTAGTCCAAGAACCTCCACTTCTCTTCTCTTTCTTTCTTTCTTTTTTTTTTTGAAACTCCATTTTCGATCAGCAGCTCTCAGACACACCTCAGAATTCACCTGTACCTTCTCATCTCCCCAGGCTCACTCCCCTGCAAAACTCACTTCACTGCTGGTACCAGAATGGACCATTTACTCTCAGTTTGCTCAGGTGTTGCCTGTGGTGATTTGTATAAGAGCTCCCATGCCTCTTAGATGTTGGAGCAGTAAACAAATCCTGTATCTATTGTATGTGCAAGAAGACACACAGAGAGTAAGTACTACCATTTAGCAGTAATGGCTCCAGAGAGGGGGCTGGAAAGCCCCAATTCCAGCCAGTTCTTACTAACTGATTAGTGATAATTTACTCACAACTTGCAGCACCAGCCATTAGCCTAGGAATGCAGGGCTTTGGAAACAGTAGGCCAGTATGAGTCATCTCCACCTCCTTCTGCCACGATGTGGGATGCCTGCCTGGATACAGTAGCTTCGGATGCTTGGCCACCTTGTCAGCTGCTGCCATCTGTCTGCCTCTCCTGTAAATCCTCCCCCTTGTT
The DNA here is from genome assembly GCA_028658305.1 of Pachyuromys duprasi. Lineage (NCBI taxonomy): Eukaryota > Metazoa > Chordata > Mammalia > Rodentia > Muridae > Pachyuromys > Pachyuromys duprasi. Next base: position 6,643 of record JAQQSO010002560.1, on the reverse strand, counting down.
GCTTGATATACATCATGTTTTGTAGATAATTCTCCGAGGCAGGAATGATATTTGTCATTTTGTGCAGCAAGGTTTCTGCATGTCTTTCCCACAGTCAGGTTTGCAAGGGGGTTTTTGATGCAGCTCCCCATGAATTGCGCTGTGTGCTGGCTAGTTTGCTGCTTCCCCTTGCAGCCAGGCTTACTAGTCCTATAGTTCTGCTCAGTAGGATTCAAAAAGTGACTTCATCAGATTATACATGGTAGTTTGATACCACTGGCCACAAGGGCTGTGGAAAAACCCAGATATATATTGCTTTTGACTAGCACAAGGCAGTGATTGTGTATGACATTCTGTTTGGTGCTCCTTCCCCTTTGGACATTGGCCAGGAGCTAAAATCAGGAAAATAAAGGTGCCTCTGTGTTACCCTCTCACAGAAGATTCCCAGGCATGGAGGAGAGCTGTTGCTCTTGGTGATGGCCTGCAATTGTCATGCTATCTTGGCAATAAGCCTGGAGCTTCGTTTATTTGTATTCTCTCCAGTACTTGTGCAATACTAGAGTTGAGTGAGTGATGACTTTGTAGATAACTTTACACACAATAAACTCAGCTAGAAAGAACCACAAGGTTTGCTCTTTGGATCCCAAGAAAGGATTGATGAGCTAAGTCAATTTACCGCAGCCTGCGAGTCACAGACCAACTAGACAGAAACTGCCTGGTAAATACGTGGCTTAGGGACACTCCCCTTATGTTTCTGGGAGGGAAATATTCACTAAGCCATTCTAAAAATCCAAGGAAAGGTCACATCAGTTCAGAAGCTGAGGGTGATGTTTCTCTTAAGGGGAGAGAACAGGAGATTGGAATAAAGTAAAAGGAGTAGACAAAAAGAGAGAGAAAGAGAGAAAGGAGAGAGAGAGAACAGTGATTTTTATCTTAATGAATGCTCCTGTTCAAAAACAAAATGCTATGCCCCCTTAAGCCTACAGTGCCCTACCTAGCCTCCTAGCTCATTCTTAACATGCTGCCCATGTTGTTTCTATTTTCTGCTTTAACCAGAAGATTGTTTAAGAAAACGAGAACATTTTTAGGGACAACTATGAGCTGAGCTCAACCTGAAACTAAACAGAACTTTACATTGATTTAAGAAAACTGTGCTTTATTAAGAAAGCCTCATAGCCCACTGTAAAACAGCTGTTTCAAGTCGAGATGGCCACATCCCAGGTGCTCTGAAGTCAGCATATTAAGAAATTGAGACAGCACATTGTTTTCACAAGCTGTCTTCTTAATGGCACAGCATCATAGAATGCACACCCACATTTCCATTTGTGGTTTTTTAAAATTCTGATTCAGTGAGAAGATGCCAGGTACATAGGAAGTGGTGAGAAGATGGGGCCTGATGAACCAGCCCTTCCTTGCCCATTCAACTTGTGTCCTTTACTTTAGAGACTCAATGTAAAATTGAAACATAGCTTCTTCATTTTCAAAAGTACTTCAAAAAAGGAGTGACAGTCTGTATTTTTCTCAAAGTTACTGGAAGGATGTGGTCACTGCACAGGTTTAGCTATTGGTGCCAGTGAACGTATATGGCTAGCAGCAAGCACAAGGAGCACAGAAGCAGAAATACAAGGTGTGTGGAAACAGCCACCACCGGAGGGTGGAAGGTGGCTCCTGGATGGTCTGACATCTCTTTCCCTTAAGGAGAATTCCTGTTTTCCCCCGACTTATCATTAAACTTGACTTTGTGCAGATTGTTTGACATTTCATTTATTCAAAAACTCCTGAAAGTGCCATGAATCTCTCTCTGAACTCCATGATCAGGTTCCCTCTTCAAGGCTGGCTCACTCATCTTACAGACATGGGCAATGCAGGCTGCTGATGGCTCTGAGCTACATCCTGATGAGTGCTAAAAGCGCATGGTCAGATGACCACACCCTTGCTTTCATTTGAGATAAGTGAAATGTGATATCCAGAGTTCCTGGCAGGGCTGGTGAAGATACATTTGCAAACTAGGGACAGGCAGCCAATATCTACCCCATGCTGTTCTCCCTGGAGGAAAAGTGTGTCCATAAGGGCATTTCCCAACAGGCTGCCTGTATTCAGAGACTATTTCTAAGGGACTCAGTGTAGTGAGCATAGTATAACTATTTTGTTCACTTAATTCATATACTAGTTTCATTTAAATGCATTGTGTTCAGCCTTGGAAATACAATAGTAATTATATTATATGCATGTATATGTGTATAACATATATGCATATTTATTGAACAAGGCATATTAGAAGAGCATATGGATAGCTTGCATTAGTCTCTAACAAAAGAGGAAGGTAGCCAACATTCTTATTTTCCACATGTACTGGCAGCACATGGGATTTACAGTTCACATCTAGTTTCTCATTTATATTTGTAGGGACCTGGAGAAGAAATTCAGTTCAGGCAGCTTGTGCAAAAATCACTTCAAGGTGATTAGCATTTCCACACCCTCAGGCTTTTATATTCCTTTGTTTTGAGGAGTCTTAAATGTCTTCTTTCTCAGTACTTTGTAAGTGTTGCATGGGTCACTGTGTATTTGCCTATCTCATCCACCTATGAATGATCTCCTTCCCAACAACACGCACTTCCCTACTCTGACCACATCTTCTTTTTAGCTTCCATGCTTGCTTGAAAACATAGGTTTTTTTCTTTATATATTTGTTAATTCCACTGAAAATATCCTCCAGTTCCATTTAGTTTCTGCAAAGGACAGGTTTTAGGTGTATTATTATTATTATTCATTGTATGTATATCTTATAATTACTTGAATTTTTCATTGTCTTCTAAACTGTGTGTCAGTTCATACCTTAAATTGAAGGAGAGTGAGAACTCATTAGGGTTTAAAGTATTTGTTCTGTACATAATAAAGGCACAGAGCAAAATAATCCTGACTTTAGCAAGTACATTTTTTAGAACAGGTCTCCACCCAAGGTTGGTGTTGAATTCTCTGTATACCTGAGGATAACCTTGAGCTTCTGTTTCTTCTCCCTCCCTCCACTTCCAAAAATCTGAAATTACAGGTGTGCACACCACTGTACCTGATTAATGCAGTTCTAGGAACTGATCTTAGAGCTTCATGCATGCTAGACAATTATTCTAGCAACTGAGCTGTGGCCTTAGCCTGTCTGTTTATTTCTTATATAAGTTAGTAACTTATTTCTTATATAAGTTAGTAACTTATTCTGCCACTTTAAGTGTGAATTTTATGGTCTGAGTCAAGTTGTATAATTTAAACAGAAGATTAACTGATATTCAAGGTGTGTTATATTAACAGGGTAATTTTCAGAAGGTCTGGATGTGGGAAACCAAAGATACTCCATTTTTGAGAATTTTGTAGATAATTGTAAGGACATCTCCACAACAAAGCAGATGTCACTGAAGAGTGAGAAGCAGTTGGAGTGATGTGCCAGGCTTCTAGGTCGCTCAGTGATTCGCTGCAGTAGCTCTGCCTTTTATTTCCTATGTGGCTGAAGACTTATTAAGCTGGAAGATGAAAATAATGGAACAGATAAAAGCTGGAATGAATCTGTATTTACGAAGCAAAATGCAAATATACATGCCAGAAGGTAATTGGAATTTAAATGAGGTGGATTTGTAGGAGAGAGTCTGTGGGATAAGAACAATATCAATGTGTCCTTCTGATTAGTATGTATTATACAAACATGTAATCATAAAACAGATTTAAGATGTCAAGTGGAATTTCCCTCAATTGAAGGTTGTTTTTCATTTTTAAACATGATACAGAAAATCATGAAACAGCTGGTCTCACTTTTATTATAGGATGAAAAATTTTCAGCCAAGACTTGTGCTACCCATTTGGAAAAAAAAAAAAACATCAACTCAGCTTTCTTGATTGCTCATAGGGAGTCACTATTCTACGTTCTGTTTCATGTGGCATAAAAATCTCAGCATTACTTTTGTGATTTGTCATCAAGTCAACAAGCATGAAGCCATGCTATGGCTTACCCCTCTGGAAGGGTGGGCTCCACTTACATTGTTAAGAAATAGAATGTGGGCTGTCTCTGTATTTGATTTGGGTAAAATAACTGTTCTGATTCATGAAAGGAACATATTTGTCCAATGCAAAGAGCTCCCTGGATCCTAAGTGGCTGAAGACTTATTAAGATGAAAAATGAAAATAATCAAATAGACATATGCTCTAATGGATCTGTATTTATGAAGAAAAATGCAAGTATACATGCCAGAAGGTAATTGCAATTTACTTGAATGCCTACTATCTGAACGCCCACTTAAATTTTATACCTCCCTGTTGGGTCAGTGTGAATCTTACAGAACCCATATTGGATATGAGAAGTTGGTACAAGAGATGAGCTAAAAACAATGAACACAGGAATGCCTTTGGGTTTTCCGTGATATAGAGGAGAAATGTCTCCATTTCCAGGTTTTAGGACCTGGGAGATTTGACTAGTCTTAAAATCATGGAAAAGTAAGCATCAAATAGTAGCCAGAGATACAAATGAGAGTAGAAGCTTAAATAAATCCACCAGGTAAGTGGATAGATAGATAGATAGATAGATAGATAGATAGATAGATAGATAGATAGAGATATATAGAGATAGAAATGATAGATATAGATATAGATGATAGATATATATGATATAAATATAGCAACAGAAAGAGATTATATAGAGATGACATAATAAAGATGATAGGGAGAGACAAAAGGGAGGGAGAGGAGGTTATTGAGAGAAAGAAAAGTGAAAGGAAGGGTAAAGAAGAAGGAGAAGAAGACAAGCAAGGTAGACAGATCTGAAACTCATTTTTGCACAATGAAAATGCTTTATCTCTGAAGTGGCCAGGATTCACAGGTATGGTAAAAAAATTATCCTGGGTCTCCTTAAGGTGGGACTCACACTCTGTGTGAGCACACACACTCCCACAGGTCTGTGTCTCAGAAATCTGCCCCAGTCCCTTGAGCTGGGATGGTGAAATTCTTCACATCTCTTACTCACAAGGAAGAAACTCGTGGTCTTCCTTAATCAAAGTAATATCTCAGGATGAATGAGTTTGTAGGGAGAGTGAATAGATACACCTCATAACACACCACATAATTTAACAACAACATGGACTGGGTGGGTGAAACATACTTAATTCTCATCATTCTGGAGGTTGAAAATTTCAAGGCAGGTCATTGGAAGATTTATTGTCTCATGACGCTGAGACATTTGGTTCTGAGAATTTTTTACATTTTTAATTACATGTATTTATTTTTATGTTTTTTATTAATTACACTTTATTCACTTTGTATCCCCCCATAAACCCCTCCCTCTTCCCCTCCCAATCCCACCTTCTCTCTCCCTTCTTCACACATGCCTTTCCCCAAGTCCGCTGATAGGGGAGGTCTTCCTTTCCTTCCTTCTGATCCTAGTCTCTCAGCTCTCATCAGGACTGGTTGCATTGTCTTCCTCTGAGGCCTGGTAAGGCTGCCCCTCCATCAGGGTGAGGTGATCAAAGAGCAGGCCAATCAGTTCATGACAGAGGCAGTCCCTGTTCCCATTATTATGGAACCCCCTTGGATACTGAACTGCCATGGGCTACATCTGTACAGGGGTTCTAGGTTTTCTCCATGCATGCTACTTGGTTGGAGTATCAGTCTCAGGAAAGACCCCTGTGCTCAGGTTTTTTGGTTCTATTGCTCTCCTTGTGGAGCTCCTGTCCTCTCCCTATCTTATTATTTCCCACATCTTTCGTAAGATTCCATGCATTCTGCCCAACAGTTGGCCATAAGTCTCAGCATCTGCTTTGACATTGTGCAGGGCAGAGCCTTTCCAGGGCCCTCTGTGACAGGCTCCTGACTTGTTCCCTGTTTTCTTGATATCACTGTGTCCTAAAGTGGAAGAGTGAATGAGAGAGCTCTCTAAAGTGACTGAGAAAGTAAATCTAACTTTTAAAGGCTCCACTCTCTGTATTTAATCTGCTCCAACCAAGGACCATTCATGGATATTACCTAGAACCCCTGCTCAGATGTAGCCCATGGAAGCTCAGTATCGAAGTGAGTTCCCTAGTAAGGGGAACAGGGACTGTCTCTGACATGAACTCTGTGGCTGGACTTTTGACCACCTCCCTCTGAGGGGAGAACAGCTTTGCCAGGCCACAGAGTAGGACAATGCAGCCAGTCCTGATGAGACCTGACAAGCTAGGGTCAGATGGAAGGGGAGGAGGACCTCCCCTATCAGTGGTCTTGGAGAGGGGCTTGGGAGGAGAAAAAGGAGGGAGAGTACGATTGGGAGGGAATGAGAGGGGGCTACAGCTGGGATACAAAGCGAATAAACTGTAATTAATATAAAAAATACAATGCTGCAATGCAGAACATGAAAATAATACCTGAAAGATGAATGCTTGCTGATAAAAGTGAGAAAGAGAGAGGGAGATGTGTGTAAATGATTAGATCAGGACTACTCTGCATAAACTGGAGGTCTGGCATCTGCTCTCAGGAAACACAACAGATTGAGTAGTCTGTAGGAAAAAAAACAAATTTCATGTTTTCATAGAGACTCTATTAACCATTCCTTCTCAATTTTGGATCATGAAATTCGCAGGCAAATGGTGGGACCTGGAAACGATCATCCTGAGTGAGGTATCCCAAAAGCAGAAAGAAACATATGGTATATACT
>JAQQSO010002559.1:0-14272 GCA_028658305.1 Pachyuromys duprasi | reverse complement strand
TTGCTTTTGTATCTAGCTACTTTGCTGAAGGTGTTTATTAGTTGAAGGAATTCTTTGGTTGAATATTTGGGGTCACTCATGTGTGTTATCATATCGTCTGCAAATAGTGATATGTTGACTTCTTTCTTTCCCATCTGTATCCCCTTGATCTCCTTTAGTTGTCTTATTGCTCTAGCTAGGACTTTAAGTACTATATTGAAGAGATATGGAGACAATGGGCAGCCTTGCCTAGTCCCTGATTTCAGTGGGATTGATTTAAATTTTTCTCCATTGAGTTTGATGTTAGCTATAGGCTTGCTGTATATTGCCTTTACTGTGTTTAGGTATGTGCCTTGTATCCCTAATCTCTCCAAGTCTTTAAACGTGAATGGGTGTTGGATTTTGTCAAATGCTTTTTCAGCATCTAGGGAGATGATCATGTGGTTTTTCTCCTTCAGTTTGTTTATATGGTGGATCACATTGATAGATTTCTGTATATTGAACCACCCTTGCATGCCTGGGATAAAGCCTACTTGGTCACGGTGGATGGGTGGATGATATCTTTTATGTGTTCTTGGATTCGGTTTGCAAGTATTTTATTGAGTATTATAATATATTTTTGTTGAATTATTTTATTGTTTTAAAAATTCACACCTCAATTTTAGGTAACAAGTCCCTAAAACATTTCTTGATAAACTGCTGGAGGGAAGTATTTTATTCAGGTGTATTAGATGAAAAGATACCATTTCAGTTGGTAAAAACATCTAAGAAGACTTCTTGATCCAACCCTATACAATGACAGTGATTCTTCTTTCTATCAAAATATTATTGGACATTAGGAAATAATTTTGGGGGGGAGGACTAGGAGAATAGAAGGAAGGGGGGACTAGTCATAATGTAAAGTTAATTAATTAATTATTTAAAATAATAATAATAAAACAAATACTTTTTGTTTTCTTAATGAGACTATTTTATTTTTTTAAGTAATTTATTGATTTTTATATTAATCACAAGTTATATACGTTGTAACCCAGCCATAGCCCCCTCCCTCATTCACTTCCACTCTCCCCATCCCTCCCTCATCTTCTCCCTGACCCTCTCCAAGTCCACTGATAGAGGAGGACCTCCCCCCCTTCCATCTGACCCTAGCTTATCATGTCTTTTCAGGGCTGGCTGCAATGTCCTCTTCTGGGACTTAGTTGGGCTGCTCCTCCCTCAGGGTGGGAGTAGGGAGGGTGGTCAACAAGCCAGCCATTGAGTTCATGACAGAAATAGTCCCTGTTCCCCTTACTAGGGTACAGTTGGGTACTGAGATACCATGGGCCACATCCGAGCAGGGGTTATAGTTTGTATCCATACATGGTCCTTGGTTGGAGAAGTCTCATAGAAGACCCCTGTGCCCTGATCTATTTGGTCTTTGTGGAGTTCCTGTCCTTGTCAAGTCTTACTACCTCCTCCTTTTTTTCATATGATTCCGTGCACTCTGGTGATGGTTTGGTTGTGTTTAGCTTAGTGGTAGCATTTGTAAGGTTCCATTATTTGCAGAACTACCCTCAACACTTTTGTGCCCATTGCATTTGCTCCCTGGTTTCATAAGGAAACCAATTTAGGCCAAAGCAGACATCAACACATGCTGTGGAATATGTTTCAGGGAAGTCTTCCAGAGAATGGAAAAGGAAATTCTATATATTGAGCAGTGCACATTTGCCCTGTACTTTTGAGATAGAAGTTTAGTTAACACAGTAATAGTAAATGCTAACCCCACCCCCACATTAGTATAGGTGAAAACATTAAACACATTTTAAAGGTGTGTTTCTATGTGAGAAAAGCCTCCATGAAATTGCCCTGCACACAAATTCATGGTACATTTTCTTAGTCACTGATTTTACAGGGTCAAGTCCAGTGTGGTAATGGCACCCCTGGAAGGCTGATCTGTGTGCGGTAAGAAAGGAGACAATTGATACCTCAATCAGTAGAGACTTCCAGAGGCCCTCTGTTGTAGGTTCTTTTCCTGTGCCCTGTTTTCTGCTTCCAGTGTCTATCACATTTGTCCTTCTGAATATGGATTGAGTATCTTTCCTAGGGATTTCCTTGTTGTTTAGCTTCCTTGGGAATATATATTTTAGTATGTTTATCCTATATTATTTGACCAATATTCACTGATGAGTGGTATATACCATGTGTGTCTTTCTGCTTCTGGGATACCTCACTCAGGATGATCTTTTCTAGTTCCCACCAATTGCCTGCAAATTTCATGATTTCCTTGTTTTTAATAGTTGAGTAGCATTCTATTGTGTAAATATTCACAATTTCTGTATCCATTCCTTCCCTGGGGGACATCTGGGTTGTTTCCAGCTTCTGGCTGTTATGAATAGAGCTGCTACAAACATGGTTGAGAGGCTGAGACTCATAGCCAAACTTTGGGCAGAGTGCAGGGAATCTTATGAAAGAAGGGGGAAATAGAAAGACCTGGACGGGACAGGAGCTCCAAAAGGAGATCAAAAGAGCCATAAAAATCTGACCCCTGGGGGCCCTGAAGAGAATACCACAACCAAGGACAATGCATGGAGAAGACCTAAATCCCTGGCTCACATATAGTCCATAGATTCAGTCTCCAAGTGTGGTCCAGTCTCCAAGTAAGGGGAGCAGGGACTTTCTCTGGCATGAACTAAGTGGCAGGCTCTCTGATCACCTCCTTCTGGGGAGTACAGCCTTGCCAGTCTATAGAGGAATAAGATGCAACCAGGCCTACTGAGACCTGAGAGGCTAGGGTCAAATAGAAGGGGAGGAGGACCTCCCCTATCAGTGGACTAGGGGAGGGGCACAGGGAGAAAAGAAGGAGGGAGGATGGGTTTGGGAGGAGACAAGGGAGATGGCTATAGCCGGCATACAAGTGATAATAATAAAATAAAAATGTAAGGAGACAATCAAGCCATGCAGAGCAAGCCAATAAGCAACATTTCTTTCTTGCTTCTGCATCAGTTCCTGCCTCCAAGTTCCAACCTTAAGTTCTTGCCTGGATTTTCTTCACTGATGGAAGTTTAAAATAAAATAAACCTTTTACTCCCAAGTTGCTTTTTCTCATAGTGTTGTATTATAGCCATAGAAACCCTAACACAGATGGATTGAACACAGGAGTTTTGGAAAGGCTCAGCAATGTAAGGGCACTCGCCCCCACGCCTGACCATCCAACCTGTAGGGGCAAGCCACTGGTTGCAGTATTTTGTAAAATTTGCTTTATTTGGGGTGCTTAGCCTTTACTTCCCTTCCACCAACCCTCCAATCTTAAGTATGAGAGAGAAAACATTAGTGGGGAGAGGGGAACCTGACCCCTTTTACTTCTTCTGTCTATTTAGGGTCAATGGGTCCTTTTATGGCTCTAAACCAATCTCTATCAACTGCAGACAAAGCTAGCAGTGTCCTCCACGCTGCTGTACCCTGATGCATTTCTCTCTCTGTGTCTGCTCCAAACTGCCACACTGTCTCTGGTCTCTGGTCTCTCCAAACTGCTACAAACCACACTCCAACACTGAACTCCAACACAGTCTCTTTCTCAGCCTCATATTTATAGTCCCAGAGTCCTAGACCATGCTCCTCTCCTTGAGGCAAGTGGAAGGCTGTTAAAGATGGCAAAGACGTAGACAAGACTATAGCCTTATCAAAAGCCCACACTTGGTATTAACAAAAAAAAGCATTTTACATCAAAGAAACCAAAAACTTCCATTACACCAACTTAAATTAGATCTCCATGTAGAAGAGAGAACTGGCTTCCACAGTTATTCTTTTTACATGGGTACCTGCTCCATAACAAACACACACACTTACACACACAAACACAAACATACATACACATACATACTATACACACAATACTACACATATACATACATGTATACACACTCATCACACATATATTCAATATACATATACATACTCTACACACACACACAAACACAGCATACTAAAAATGTTTTCTTTTTCAAGGACGTCAATTAATTCACCACTTATATATAACAACATGACTTCTGATAATTTTGGAAAATTACAACAGCCCACCACTTGGCTTCTCTTGAACATAAGCAATGAATTAAACACATCATTTTAATGCTCTTTGAAGACATATTAAAGGCTATTTATGTTGTCAAGTAAAGCTGCAGGAGATGTTTTCACAGGAAACATTACAATTTATATGGATTGATGTGCGAGCAACTTTAAATGCAACAATTTAAACATTCAAACATTCTTTAAATTTCAAGAAATAAAATAATAGAATGGAAACCAACTTCCTCTACTGCCAAAAAGCTATTTGTTTTTTTTTTGTTTGTTTGTTTTTGTTTTTTTTCAGTTTGGTTTCTAAAGAACCATAGGTAATGGAGTGCTTGCCTACATTTTCTATTTTTGAATGATAATATATGAAGATGCATTGGTTTCTTTATTTTGGGTTTTGGTTTGCAGTAATACAATCCTGATAAGCAAGTGTTGCATGTGAAGTGAAAAGGAAGCAGATGTATTTGTGTCAGACATGCCTGAACAAAGGGCTATGAAAGCATGATAACAGTTGTCTCTGAAATGTGAGCAGCCACGATCATCCAGCTGGATCATCCAGGAAATGTGCTACATTATTTCCAGTATTTATATTATTATTATTATTATTATTATACACATTTATATTAATCAGAAGGCTTTGAAGATGATGTGCTTGTAAAAAATCATTTTCAAATAAACTCAAAGCATGTATATGGCTGTAGAGAGATATCATTGATACGTGCATGTCCTGATAGAGTCCCCCTACACACACACACACACAAAATACTTGAGACCATAAGATACATCTGAGAAGGGGTCTAGGTCCTTTCCATGCATGGTCTTTGGTTGATTCATTAGCCTCTGCAGGCTCAGAATTTTTGGCTCTGTCTGTCTCCTTCCTTTTTTGTTGTTGTTGTTGCTTTTTTCAGAGACAGGGTTTCTCTGGGTAGCCTTGGCTGTGCTAGGCTCACTCTTTAGGCCTGGCTGGCCTCGAACTCACATAGATCCACCTGCCTCTGCTTCCCTGCTGAGTGCTGAGATTACAGGCATGAGCCACCAGGCCCAGGGCTGTGGGTCTTCCTGTGAGGTTCCTGTTGCCTCCACATCCTTCTGTCTTTCTCCTAACACTTCCACAAGTCCCCCTGGAGCTCCATCCCATGTTTGGCTGCAAGTCCCAGCATCTGTATGGATATGCTGCTGGGGTGGGAGATGAGAGGGCTGAGAACAAGAAGGGAAACTGAGGAAGGACATGTCTTTTTAAAACTGGAGGCTTGTGACAAGGTAGGTAGCTGGGAGGGTATGGGTATGACTCTAGTTCAGACTCCTAATGGGTGGGGGTGGCGGGTGGAGGAATGAAGACTGAAGTGACCACCTCCTAGCCAGGCAGGACTAGTGGGAGGAGGGGAACAAAAACTCAATGACAAAACCTTTTATCCTTTTCCCTGTCTACAGGAAGTGCAGGGATAAAGAGAGAACAAATATTGAGGGAATGTCTAACCAATAATAACTGAGACCCACCCCACAGTAGAGAGCCAGCCCCTGACACTGTTAATGATGCTCTGCTATGCTGGCAGACAGGAGCCTAACCTGATTGTTGTCTGAAACCCAATATTTATAATTAAGCCATGCATACACACACACACACACACACACACACACACACACACTCTCACACACACAACTTTTCAGTATTTTCCATAAAAATATTATTTCAGCGCAAACAAGTAACTTAGATATAACTAGTTATGTAATGGGCACCCAGATACTTACCACTGAGTTAATTTCTTTCCGTCTCTATGGGGATTCCCTAGTAAAGGGAGCATGGCAGTCTCTGGCATGGACTAGGCTGCCTGCTCGTTGTTCACCTCCCGCTGGCAAGGCTGCCTTACTAGGCCATGAAGAAAGAGGATCTAGACAGCCCTGATGAGATCTGATGGGCTAGGTATAGTCAGATAGTATGGGAGGAGGACCTCCCTTATCAGTGGACTAGGGGAGGGACATGGAGTGGAAAGAAGGAGGGAGAATGGGGCCTGGAGGTGGTGAGGCTATAGTCATGATACAAAGTGAGTAAATTGTAATTAATAATAATAATAATAATAATAATAATAAATGGTAGTCAAAACCATTCTGGATAATCATTCAAAAAAGCAAAAAGAAAAGAAAAAATATTGGGTTCTTTGTCATTAAAAGAAAATAGCTCAAACAAATAATAGCTTAAATGGATAGTAATTTAATTCTGACAAACAGTGCTCTTGCCGAGACTCTGGAACTCTTACACACCAGAACAAAATGCTGAGATTAGCAGTTATTTCGGTTATTTTTACCTTAATTTTCCTTCTCTTCTCCCTCTGTCTGGTGTCACATAATTCTGGCCCTTTATTACCAGACTTATCTACCTGCTCAGATTCTTGTTTTCAAGATCATCTTGATGTAATTTGCCCAATGTCTCCCTGAGAAATTAATTGCAGTCAAGCAATGTATATAGAAGAATATAATTTCTGAAATATAGCATATGACAGTTCTCAGAGTATGCTTATAAAATTGATGATGCAGCATACTGTATATATAGCTAGATAAACTATGTATTTCTGTGTAAATGTTACCGATTTTATGAACAATGCACTATTACACATCACAATGACATTGTCAATATATACCTCCCATTTTTCAATCTGCAAAACCTTCACTAACCTTTCAGCAATGTCTGACTCACTTTTGAAATATGTCTGCTTGTCTACAGATTTATGGTTCTTGCTGTCTTCTTCTGTTGGTCTCATGCTTCATCTCATTTTGTTCAATTGTTCAATATTAGGCTGTCCTGTCAACCTATCAATTAATTCTTTACTCCTTTAATTTTTTTATTTTAGTGTTCTTAATCACTAATCTTATAATTTCAAATACCGTTTATCCTGAAGATGCCTATATATTTGTCTATACTACAAAGTTATTTCTTGAACTCTGGACTTATACTCACCCACAAAATCTCTTTATTTTTTTTTGTTTTGATTGACTACATCTATTTTAAATTTTAAATTCTAAAATGTAGACTTTCAATCACTAATAATTTCACATATATTCACTGTAAAACATCCCATTCCTAAGAGCATGCTGCTACCTCAAAAACAAGCTCATCTTTTCAGATGCTTGAGCTAGACTCTTACTTGCTCTTTATTTTTTTTCTCTCTCTCTTTCGATCTTATTTCTAACATCTAGAAAATCTTCTAGTGGCTTTTTAAAATTATAGCCAAGATTCTCCTGATTTTTTCCCCACTTCTAGCACTCTGACCAGATTGCCCTTTCTCTTTCCTAGATAACTGTAAATCATGTGAGCTTGTCTCTCTGGCTCTGTCCTGACCACAGTTTAGCTTCCTCTCCCACACAGCAGTATAATAATCCCGTTAAAACCTAGCTCATAAATCACAAAATCCTCTGGTGGATCTCCATTTCACTCAAAGCAAATGTCAAAGACCAGAGGAGCTTATCAAGGAAGACAAGGTCAATCTCTCAACAACATCACCCCTGTAGACCTGGCTTCATTTCATGATCACTGACATTAAGGTCTAGTTCAACCTACTGCTGTTGAACTAGCAACAAAGATGCTTCTGAACTTTTTCTCTTCAACCTAAAATTCTCCTGCCCAGAGGATCAATATATATCTATAGATTCTTCAAATATTAAATCAGAGGACATTTGGGCTAATGGAGCCCTTTAATCTACAATATTTAAATAATAGCACCTATTTTTCCCATTTTATTTTTCTTTGTAGCACACATTATTTAAAACATAGTCTATCTTATGAATATATTTTCACTCTCTGCCTCATCCCACTAAAATATGAGTCTAGAAAATAACATTTATTTCTGTAAAATTTTAGTTGTGAACATTTCCATATGTATGATTTGTTATTCCATCATTATTTGACTTTGGCAAGTAACATAGCTTCTTTGATACTGGCTAATTGGTATTTTACACTTTTATATTTCATGAAATTAAGAAAAATTAATGTCTTAATGTAAAATAAAAACATGCATTTATAATTTTAAAATGGTTGCATTCATACATTTCTTAAATATGGAATAGATATAGGAAATGGAGACTCTCTGGAAAGTCTTTTTCACAGACTTTAATTTTAAATGTCAGCTCAATGTCTTCATGCTTTAAACTCTGTAGTGTGCTCTTCCTTATGCGCAGTTCTGAGATGGTGCAAGTCCAAGAGAATCACTCTAAAGTTGGCTTTGACACGATACTGAAAAAGCTTTTTCAAATCAATGGCTCACCATAAGTCAGACAGCTCCCTGCTCTTGATAGCCCTTTTAATTAACAGTTTGATTGCAAGACAATCATGACATGGTAGAAGTGAAAGCAGCACATCATGGCATAATTATTTTCCAAAAGTGCTGTGGGGAGAAAAGGAGTTGAGTAGCCTTTGGGATCACTCTGTCTCTGTCCTGTTTCACTGGCTTCTCATATTCTGTCTCTCTGGTGAAATGCTAGACATCCCTCTGATTCTAATTTTGTAAGTTTTCTGCCCAGAGAATGTGCTCTCTAGTACAATGGCTTTACTCCTATAATTTCCCAACTTCTTCTTATTGCTTCTTGTTATTTCCAAACAAATACACTTAAGAATGTAAGTAACTTTTAGTATTTTCATTATTGAATGAAAAAACATAATCCTATTCAAGAGGAATGCAAAAGAAGTAGAAGAATATTAACTTCAAACATAGGGAGAAATTTTAAACTTAACTCATAATTTTAAAAGATAGAAAACTTTTAAGTGAAAAGTCCTGGATGTAATCAGAGAGCTGTGAAGATCCAAATATTTAAACAAATGGGATTCAAAGGCAGAAGGCGTGTGAATGAGATCTCTTCGTCAGTACATTCATTCACTTACCTGTAGACTACGACAGAAATAGGTCATGGCAGTTTCTCATTGCTGGAATAAAATCAATCAGAAAAAAAAGGTATTTTTACTGTTCAGGAGCATGCAAATGTATGCTTCTTTCTTGCACATTTTTGGCCCCACTGGTATCCTAACTTAGATAATAAAATTAATATTCATTTCCTTCTACTCTTGTGTCTAATTAGACCTGATCAAATGTACCTGATTGTCGTTGATTAACAATGTTTCAATTTCCTTAATTACAATTACTTATAATAATGACCTAATGCCTTAGATATTGTGCCATTGACTAACATCTCCAAAAAAAAAATACTCCAAATAGAACTGATAAGAGGAAAGTGCTAATTACTTTCTCAACATGGTGACAAATACTTGACAATGCAGCTTAGGAAAAAAAGAGATTGATATGGTTCATTAGTCCATCAAATGAGGAAGTCAGGGCCAATGAAACTTGAGATAAGTTAGCTACATTACAGCTTCTGTCAGGAAGCAGAGAGGTAAACACTGTGACTAGGTTCTCCATTTTGTGCCATCTAGGCTCCTAATCCTTGGAATACCCCAACTTGAAATTTCACAGTACATCTTTCTGTCTCAACTAACCCAATCTAAAAGGCTCTCAGATGTACTCTCACATCCTGCTCAGGATGATTCCTAACTAAATCATGGTGATAATAAATATTAACTACTAGCCATCACACCAGAATAAAAAACAAAAATGGGGAACAAGATGAAGAAAATTAGGGGAAAGAGCTGACAAAGAGAGTTTCCTCCTTTAATCATGTGGGTACCAAGAGCTATCTTCTCCAGTAAGGGTGCACCTCCTGAAGTTTCCTAACTCTCCACAACAGTGCCGTCATCTGGGAACCAATAATTAAAATGCAAGAGCGTAATCTCATTCAAACACCACTATGAAGACTCACTTTTTCCTACAAAAACAATTTCTTCACATTGAAGCAAGAGAATGTATATCAAATACAACTTCTTTAAGAAATTGTAATCTTGAATCATTAGTCTTTAGGTAGTTATTTGTTAATTTGTGTCCAGAGTATTCTGATGTTTGGCTAGGAAATAAATTTGAATCTCTCCAGAGAGATATAGCAACTAAGATAAGAAGCACATGGCAGTGGGGGGAGTGTTTTTAACATGTTAGTCTAATAACCAGAACTTTCATGCTTTCAAACTGACAAAATCAGAAGACCTACTTCACAGTGAGTCTTTTTATCTAAGCTACTGACTCTGAGTCTAATCAAGGCTTTATATCTAACAAGAAATATAAAGGAAAGAGGATCAAGTTAATATAACTTCAGGGAGGCAGTCAATCAAGTGTAGGATGTAACTAATGAAAATGAGCTTGGTTTCCTCAGCAAATCAATGACACGAATAAAAGAAGCCAGACTATAAAAGAACTAAAGACAGTTAAGAATCATAATAATTAAATACAACACGTAGACTCTGTGTTCTGCTTTGAACAAGCCATCTGCACAGAGAACCCTTAACATAGGAAAATTAGGTTATGGACAATGCATTGGTTACTGTAAATGCATTAGATACTATGAATTAATTTTGTTAGATTTGATAATTTCATGTCAGTTATATGCTAAGCAAAAAAATGATTGTAAGAACATACTGAAGATTTTGTAATACTGAAAAATAGTAGAAAAGATCAAGAAAAACTGTTTTTTTTTAAATTTTTGAAGCTGGGATGAATAAATGAAAAATGAAAGTCTCTTATCCTGTATTCCTTTGTATTTCTTATGTTTTTAAGAGATCTATAAGAAAGTTACTTTTAAATTTCTATTTTCATAGCCTGGTGATATGGCTCCATGGCTAAAAGCATTTACTGCTCTTGCAGAGGACCCTTGTCTAGATCCTAGAACACCAGTGCGGGAGCCAGCAACCACTGTTACTCTAGTTCTAGGGTTTCAACTTCCTCTGCAGATGCTTGTGCACACATACATAGAAGCACACACAAACATGTAAAAAAAAAAAATAAAAAGTAAGGTAACTTAAAAAAAATGCCAACTTTCTGTGGCATAAAACTTTTTTTAAGCTCTTTCACTTTCATTAGGACCAAACTTTTACTCAAAACATTCTGTGATTTCCCAGCTGCTATTGCAACTCCTTCTAGATTGTGTGTGTGTGTGTGTGTGTGTGTGTGTGTGTGTGTGTGTGTATCCTTCTTTCTTAAAGTCAACTTAGTTTTTAGGGCTTACTTTTTTCTTTTTATTTATTTATTTATTACAGTTTATTCATTTTGTATTCCAGCTGTAGTCCCTTCTCTCTGCCTCTCCCATTCCCACCCTCCCTCCATCATCTCTTCCCATGCCTCTCCCCAAGTCCACTAATAGGGGAGCTCCTCCTTCCCTTCCCTCTAACCCTATCCTGTCAAGTCTCATCAGGACTGGCTGCATTGTCTTCTTCTGTGGCCTAGTAAGGCTGCAACCGCCTCAGAGGGAGGTGATCCAAAAACCAGACACTGAGTTCAAGTCAGAGACAGCCCCTGTTCCCCTTACTAGGGTACCCACTTGGAAATTGAGCATCTTATGGGCTATATCTGTGCAGGGGTTCTAAGTTATCTTCATACATGGTCCTTGGTTGGAGTATCAGTCTCAGAAAAGACCCCTGGGCCAAGATATTTTGGTTCTGTTACTCTCTTTGTGGAACACTCCTCCAAGTGAGATTTCCTTTTTCTACATTTGTCTTACTGCATGTTTCAGAATGCATTACAGTTAAGTTATAATTAACTGAAAATAAATTATCACATTGAGTTTTCATTAATGTGAGAAATTGATAAAAAGCCATACAATCTCATGATTAGAAACTAAAAACTACAAAGTAGAAAACTGAGGCTATAAGTTCCTTAACATGTTAATTTTTAATAGAATTCAGTTGTGCATTCTTTATTTCAAGATAATATCTGATATACAAATTAATCTGTAATTCCTGGGAGTTTGTGAACATTTTTCATTATCACATTTTCCATTTTAGTTTTTTCTAAAGACTGTTCGGTCCTTTATTGAAGGGAAAGATGTGTAGAGGCGTTCTTTATAGCAATCAGAACTTGGTTCCACTTATAAACTGGGATAGTCATAGGGCAAAAAGGGTAGGAGTGAGTAAGGAGGTTGAAGGGTTTCCTTTGTGGCTAGAGATTGCTTATTTCTGAGTGACAAAAATAGATGATTAGTGAGTAAGAGAATGTCAGGTGAAAGATCCACATTTCCTATCCCCAGTCATTATCAAGGGCTTTGCTAGGAAGCAGTGGTAGGAATCTGGGACAAAAAGTTACTTTAGCTCTGGATCTCTGAAACTGCCAGAACTTTCCAAAATAATGTGGCCCTCACTAACACTCCTAACCTTTGTTTTTTATTAGATAAGTGAAAGTGGGGACATCATTAATGCCAACTCATTCCTGCTAGACAAGGTCCACATCCTTACTGTGGCAGGTCTTTTGGCAGTCTCTGGTATCAGGTATTTTAGGGGAGGAGGTTTCTGTGACAAATAAGTCCTTCCTCAATGGACTCCAAGACTGCTAATATCTGTCTAGCTACCTATCATTCACTCCTCAGGAGTTGACATCCTAAAATCATTTAGAAGATGGATGCTGAGTCAGACTAACTGCTTACAGCTGTCCTTGGTGAGCAGAATAGAGAGATTTAAGGTCTCCACTCTTTCTGAATTTCAGGCATTGAAAGGTGATCAAGGGGATTCAAGATAGATGGTATCAGATTGTCACAGGACTACTTGATTATAGATAAACTACAAATGAGAATGGTTAAAATTAAGACAACAATTGAGTACACAAGATCCAGAGATGAATAACCTCATCACTGAGCTTTTCATGAAATAAACCAGTTTTCACTATGAATATACAGAAGCCTAGTATTAGATTTGTTACCCAATGTGATGCTTGTGTTGGGTGTGGTCTGAGTCTGATTTCTTAGACCTTGTAAGATAACAGAGACATGAACAGAATTACCAGAAACATATAAACAGCACTATGCTTATGGTTAAGAAAACATTATAGTCATTTAATTTTATTATAGCTAAGGTACCAGTGACGACTCCATTAGATACATCAATAGTCCACACAGAAACCTGCAAAGACTGACACAGCATTGTTTGTTTCATATTATGATCACTTATTTTAACATTTATTATGCCTTTCTACTACTTGTTTACCACCATGCAAAATTAGTCACTTTCCTTTTATTACAGTGACAGTTATGGGTCTGGGCTTAGTTTCACTGGGCGTGAGTGAAATGTTTGGCTTCTCCAACCTTCCTGTTGCACATTGTTCTATCTTTGTGAGGACAAGTCAAAGGCCTTTATTGACAATGGTTTCAGTTGGAAGCGTGAAAGATTTTTTTTCTCTTTATTGACCTTTCATTTTGTAGAATGGACATTGATTACTTTCCAATTAATGGGCTCTCCATATCCTGCCTGAAGAGGACTTGCTAAAGCTGTTCCCTTTCCCTACAGTCCCCATGAAACTAATTGACATTAGAGGGCAATGGAAATTTAACCCTTTTAATTCCTCTGTCCATATCAGCTTTAGTGATCAAGTATAGTTTCTGGACCTAACAAGGTCAGTTTTCTCAATTTCATATTTTTAACTACTATGTAATATTTATATAAAGTTTGACCAGAAATCAAACACTTTTAAACAAGCTTTCATTATATATATATATGTCTGTATAGAACTTAATTCATTACTACACCAATTTAAATGATTGAACCTTAGAAAATTTAATATATATCATGTAAGTATTTATAATCTTCTACATCTCTCATATAACTAACTTATATATCACTTTCATGGCTTGCTTAAGCTATTCAATTTTTCCCATTCTGATAAAATATTTAGCCATGTTAGGACAAAATCTTATTCCACCAAAATTCTATGTTAAAAATAGCTTCATTCTTATATTTTTAACATTTGTTTTTCTTAATAGTTCCCACTCATTTTACCATGATTTATTATAATATTTTAAAAAATCTTCCCACATCATAAGCATAGATGTTAGGTCATCTTCTGGAATTTCAATTATGCTGTGGTGTCCAGGGCTGCTTGTCCTTGGATAACTAGGCTCTGGAGATGCCATATTGCTCTGTCTGCCCTTCACAATTGCCACAAAACATAAAGTACCTTAGTGTTACCCTAACCAAGGAAGTCAAAGACTTGTGTGAAAAAAAATTCAAATCTCTGAAGAATTAGAAGAAGATATCAGAAGATGGAAAGATCTCCCATGCTCATGGCTTGGCAGGATTAACATAGTAAAAATGGCCATCTTATCAAGAGCACTCTACAGATGCAATGCAATTCCCATTAAATTACAAACACAATTCTTTACAGACCTTGAAAGAAAA
>JAQQSO010002558.1:0-14272 GCA_028658305.1 Pachyuromys duprasi | reverse complement strand
TCTCTCTCTCTCTAAACCTCCAGCTACATCGTTATAAATAGTCCCAAGCAAGACCTGAGTGCCCTGTAGGGCATTTTGTACAAAATATTTTAATTGATCCTCTAAAAACAAAGTCTTATGCAGGAGGGTTAAAAATCCCCCAGGGAACTTCCTTCCTCTAACAGATTTTCCAGAAGGAATGCACAGCAGGGTCCTTGATTTGATTTCCTGCCCCGGTTGAAAGACTTCTGGAAAAAGACATGTTTCATTCTCATTTTTCACTTTTTAAATGGTGTTCACCTAAAATGAATTCCTACACTGCCTCAGAAACAAATAGGCAATGGCACACGCATATATGTCATATGTGTGTATGTATATATACATACATACTCTCCAAGAAAGAAAAATCCTTCCTCAGTTCAAACTAAATAACTCTGTTGAGTCACAAAGGGCAGACTTCTATCGTCACAGCTATAAGAGCAGAACAAAGGGAACTGCAGCAGAGATACTGGGAAGATTCTTGACAATACAGATGTGTTCCTTCCTTTCCACGGATATATGGTGATGGTTTCTTAAGAGTGTCTTCAACGCAGCAATTGGCCACCAGTGCTTCATTGTGGGCAGACAAACATACTTGCAGAACAACTGACCACAAGCAAATAGGGCCTATGGCCTCCAGGTTGATCCGAGACTGTGCCCATGTTGTTTTGCTACCGAAAACAATGTGGATGGGGAAGTGTTGAGATTTCAGGCTTTAAACTCCAGCTCTTCTGGGTCTTTGCAGATGTGACCAAGTTAAAACAAGGTCACACACAGCGGATGAGGGTGAGCACTGTACCAGTGACCAGCATCCCATTCAGAGAAAAGACGCAGACAAAGGAACACCAAGGTTGTGGGCAACCTCAGAAGCTGAAACAGACACAGGGGAAGTTTCTCTTTGGAGGGGAGTACAGCCCTACTGACACCTTGACCTCAAACTTAGACCTCTCTGCTGTGGGGATCAGGTTTTTTTGTTGCTCCAAACCATCCAGGTTGTGGGGATTGTTAGAAGACATTCTCTTTAGTACATAGCTGGGGCTCTTTCCAAAGGTGTGTGGGACTTTCTGGGACTCCATCACACCTTCACAAACTGATTAGTAAGCATGCCTCTGTCCACCTCACCAAGGAATAACTTTTGTTTCAGTTGCATAAGGGAATTAATTACCTGACTCTAGATTCTTTGTTCATTTGGTTTCTGTGTTTGAGTCAAAGTTTCATTCTATATTCCTGGTCAGCCTCAAACTCACTGTGTAGCCTACGGTAGCCTTGAACTCAAAGCAATTCTCCTGTTTCTTCTACAAATGCCAGGGTAACAAGTGTGTGCTAGAATATCCCGTTAAGATTCTGCGGAGGACTAGATATCTGCTGTATGTTCAAGAAGGGGCTATTGCCTGTTATTTCAGTTTCCACCGCTTGCAGGACCTAACTCAGGACAGGAAGAAAGAGGGGTCTAATAGTATCCATTCAAAGAAAGCTCAGTGGAAAACAGCCCCTATTGTGTGTTTATTTTTTTTAAATAATGTATCTATTTTTATTCTATGTGCATTGATGTTCAGCCTAAGTATGTCTATGTGAGGGTATCAGAGCTTGGAGTTACAGACAGTTGTGAGATGTTATGTGGGTGCTGGGAATTGAACCCAGCTCCTTTGGAAGAGCAGCCAGTCCTCTGGAAGAGCAATGATACTCTTAGCCACTGAACCATCTCTCCAGTCCTAGCGCTTATTTTGTTTTTAACTTAGATGTTATTAGACATTGTCAATAACAATTTTTTGTTGGTGGTGGTTTGTTTGGTGGTTTTTTGGCTTTGTTTTTTTTTCCAAGTAAAGATCCTTTTACTATTTTTAAAGACTTATTTATTTAATATGTATAGTGTTCTGCCGGCATGTGTGCTTGTACACCAGAAGAAGGCACCGGATATCATTATATATGGTTGTAAGCCACCATGTGGCTGCTGGAAATTAAACTCAGGACTTTTGGAAGAGCAGCCAGTGCTCTTAACCTCTGAGCCATCTCTCCAGCCCTATTTTTGGTTTTTTCAAGACAGGGTTTCTCTGTGTAGCCTTGGCTGTCCTGGGCTCACTTTGTAGACTAGGCCAACCTCAAACTCACCGTGATCCCCATGCTTCTGCCTCCCCGAGGGCTGGGATTACAGGCGTGGGCCACCATGCCTGGCTACGCCAGATCTTTTTAAAATACATTTATTTTTCTTTTACATGTGTAAGTGTCTTGTCTGCGTGCAGGTATGTATACCGTATGCACGCCTGGCTCCGGAAGAGGCCAGAAGAGGGTGATGGATGCCCCGGAACTGGAATTCCAGATGGGTGAGAGCCACCATGTGGGTGCTGAGAAGCAAAGCCAGGTCCTCTGCAGAGCAGCAAGTGCTTTCAACCCCTGAGCCATCACTCCAACCACTAGGCCGGTTCTTAGGATTCAGATTCGTAGATGATACCAGAAAACTTGTGATATAAGTAAAAACATTTTCTTCAGTGTCATTCTAAATCAGTGGTTCTCAACCTTTAAGACAGCTCGTGTTGTGATGACCCTCCCACACCACAAACTATTCTATTGATACTTCATAGCTGTAACTTTGCTACCGTTGTGCTTGTAATGTGAATATCTGATATGCAGAGTATCTGATATGTGACCCCCCAGAGGGGTCATGACCCACAGGTTGAGAACCACCATTCTAAACCATTATCTCCGGTGATTTTTCCATTTCTTTTTTTTTTGTACACAGTACAGTACCAGACAATGGGACAGATATGGTACCGTTCCACTTGTATCAGGGACCCAGAGTGGTTGTCAAGCTCATGGAGAGAGATGGTTAAAGGGTGCCTGCCAGCACCTGGGGAGACCAGACTCAGAAGTGAATGTTAAACAAGGTTTGTTGTGGGTAAATGAGGAAGTTCTGGAGATGAACAGTGGGGACAATCCCAAGAAATGGGAATGTACTTAGCAGCACTCAAAATGGTACATTTAAAAAAAATGGCTAAAGGCTGCCAGGCATGATGGTGCACACTTTTAACCCCAGCACTCAGGAGGCAGAAGCAGACAGATCTCTGTGAGTTCGAGGCCAGCCTGGTCTGGCCTACGAAGAGAGTCCAAGACAGTCAGGTCAGGGCTACACTAAGAAACCCTGTCTCAAAAAAAATAAAACAACAGAAAAATAATGGTTAAAGGAGCAGTGAGAAGGCTCAGCAGTTAAGAGTACTTGCTGCTCTTGTAGAAGACCTAGCTTCAGTTCTCAGCATCCACATGCTGACTCATAGCCACCTGTAACTCCAGTTTCAGAGGATCTGATGCCCTCTTCTGAGCTCCACAGGCACCAGGCACATAGACATACATGCAGGCAAACACTCACATGTTTGTGTGTGTGTGTTTGTGTGTGTGTGTTTGTGTGTGTATGGTGTTTATGTTTGTATGTGTGTGTGTGGTATTTATGTTTGTGTGTGTGTCTTTTATTCAAAACAGAGTTCCTCTGTGTAACCCTAACTATCCTGGAACTCACTCTGTAGACAAGGCTGGTCTCAAACTCAGAGTTCCATGGACCTGCCTCTGCCTCCTGAGTGCTGGGATTAAAAGTGAGTGCCACCGCTGCCTAGCTTCATATAAGTATTTTTCAATTAAAAAATTATCAAAACAACTTTTGTCAGTTATTTTGTTTGTTTGTTTGTTTGTTTGTTTGAGACAAGGTTTCTCTATGTAGCCTCACTGTCATGGAACTCACTATTCAGACCAGGATGGCCTCAAATTCACAGAGATTTGCCTCCTTCTGCCTCTGTCTTCTAAGTGCTAGAATTAAAAGCGTGTGCCACTATGACCAACTCAAAATGGTAGCTTTAATGTTGTGCACAAAAGCTTTACCAAATTAAAGGAAACACATTCTGAAGGCAGTAAATATAATTTAAGCAGAAGAAAAAGTTCAGGGTAAAGTCTACAAAGGATTTTGTGGGGTATTTTGTTTGTTTGTTCATTTGTTGTCTTTTGAGACACGGTTTGTCTGTGTAGCTCTGGATGTCTTAGACTCGACTTGTAGAGCAGGCTGGCCCGGAACTCACAGAGCTCCTCCTGCCTCTGCCTCCCTGAGGCATGCATCTCTACGCCAGGCTCAAGTCTACATAGTTTTAAACTATTACAGTTCCAACTTTTATTTCTTTCCTGGTCTAAATAATCACTAATAACGTCACAAAGCTAAATATCAATGCTCCAGAAAACACCAAAGGTCCAGCCCTGATGCCAGCCGTGTTCTCTCGCAGCCCTTCAAGCCTCTTTGAATAATAACTGGGGGAAGGGGCGTGCAGTGCATGAGAGGGTGGGGTGTACCTGCTCTGCTCATGCAGGGGCTAGAGGAGAACCTCAGCCATTTTTCTTCTTCACTCTCTGCCTTATTGTCTAGAAGAACTAGCAACTCAATATTCTAACTATGCTGGTAGGCCGGTGAGCTCCCTGGAAGTCCTGTGTCTGCCCCGCAATGCTGGAGTTGAAGGCACATGCAGCCATGCCCAGCTTTTTATGTGGATTCTGGAGACTCAAGTTCTTATGGTTGCAGAGAAGTGCTCTTATCCACTAAGCCATCTCTCCAATCCCAGAAAACATGATTTTTATTAATTTTGTTTTAGTAATGAGTTTCCATACAACATGCTCTTGCATGTATGTCCTTGAACGTTGTTGATATTCGCACCCTTGCCTTCTCCTTGGAATGACCACTTTGCTGATTTCTTGTGTTGCTTTCTATCTAGGGTGACATCATAAAAGCAAAGCACCAACTGACATAGGCAACAACTCACCAAAATTATAGTTCTCATTTGTTTGATTTTCCATGCAGTTAGAACTGAATACAAGTATATTTTCTCACACTATAAATTGTGTTTCCTGCACATAGTTCTTGACTGGACTACACTCTCAGAGTAATTTATTCTTTTTTTAAAGTCAATTATAAGCATAAAAAATTGTTCATATAGTCTGTCTCTCTGTCTCTCTCTGTCTCTGTCTCTCTCTCTCTCTCTCTCATGTGTGTGTGTGTGTGTGTGTCCCTCTCTCTTTTTCTTTCTAGATGGAGTTCTTCACCGTGTAGCCCAGGCTGACCTCAAACTCGCCATGTTCCTGCTTCAGCCTCGTGTGTGCTGGGATTACAAGCATGTCACCCCAGTCAGCTAGTTCTCCACTCATGTCATAGTGACCCTGAGCGGGAATTCATCACCCTCATTTCACAGAAGCAGCTGCCAACTCCAGCACCACAGCTGGAGAGCAGGCTGAGAGTAGAACACAGTTAGACTGTCTCCAGAACCCTCCCTCTGTTCAGCCAGGTGCCAGGGAGGTCTTCAAGTGCTACGAATACAGACATGTTCAGAAGGATTTACAAATTCGCAACCCCTTCACAGTCCGAATCCTTGACAAACTCTTTCCTGTTCTCTAGCTCTGTAATTGTGCTCCAAACCGTTTAAGTAAATACAATCATAGTACATATAACCTCCTTTTTCTCCTCAGGAAAGTCCTCCTGTTGTTCATCCAACTGACTGTACATATCAATGGTTTGTTTGTGTTTGCTGTTTTGTTTTGTTTTGTTTTGTTTTTTTGCTGAGCCTGGGAGCTGCAGCCATCATATGCAGACACTAAACATCTCAGCTTGCTTGTGTGTTTTGATCAAGGTAGCTGAAGAAAGGCTAATATAAGAGCCTATCTCTGTTCTTGGTTTCATTGACTTATTCACTGACTTGTCATATGTGAAACCCTATTGGTTGTTCTTGATAACATGTCCTGTGTGACTGTCATAACAGGGAACTGTGATGAGTGTCTGGAAAAATAGAGTCTGGAAAAATGGCTGGGCATGGGCATTTGGTGAATGGGTAATGGCTTAAATGTAAACACTGAATATTTATGAACATCCAGTAAGACAGCTGTAGAAGCCTAGAAGAGAAGGTTAGCGCAGGCTAGGCTGGAGGCATTACTAAGTATTTGAAAAGAGAGCAGGCAAGAGTGTGCCAGGATATGGGAGGCTTCAGGAAAGAACAACAGCAGCCAAAGCCTGCACCTCAGTGCGCGACCCTGGCTCCATTGCTCTACACAGTTTTACTCATCTGCCACTCATAGAAATGCTATTCTGGAGGACAAGATTATCTGCTTGCCCACGTGTGGTTCACCAGAAAAGAACGCCATGATAACCCAGAACTCTGAATTATCACTGTGAGGTACATTATCTCTAAATGTACTTAACACACTCAAAATGTTCTAACCTAAACATAAGCCTAGCCTTTCTGCTTCATGTCACTCAAGCTGTGGTTGATCAGGCAAGCCCACCTGGTGTTCCTCCCTAGAGGACTTATTCCCTGGAGTGGCATTCTAAGAATTCCCTTTTACTTCTGAAACTAACCACATTCTGTGACCTCAGATCCCAGAGTCTTGGATTGCCATTGAAAGTAAATAAACTGCTCTCCCATTGCCTGTAATATGACAAGAACTGTGCTTACCTTTGAGCAAAAACAGGAAAAATTCCTTCCTTTGGTGGGGACAGGGACTGGCATTCCTTAGAAGAGAAGCCTCAAAATTATGAAATAATTGAGAAATTGTCATGACCCCTACCAGGAACTGCCCACAAACCTTGGCAAACTGGTACATCACCTCCCAAAGATGCCGCATGCACGACAAGGACACCATAACTGAAATGGTGTGAGAGTTTCACTATATTTTCAGTGCCCCCTGTGCAGGGAAAAGAAGATGCTCTGGAGGAAAGGCCTGGCATATAAACATCAGCTGAGTGAAGAAGAAAACTTAGCTTTGAAGTTTCCCAGTCATCCGGAAGAAGAGAGTCTCAGTAGGTGCCCATGAGGGATGCTGTGCACACTGCATCCCTGGACTAGATGAAGAATCGGGCTGCACCACATGAAAGACACAGCTTGCTGGCAATATTACTGTAGAGTAATATCTGCGTCTATGTTTAAAAGATAGAAGAGTGTGCCCTTTGGATAAGTAACTAAAGTTATTTATATCTGGAAGATATACACAGTCATTATCAATCAGAATCTAAAATACTTAATGACCTGTAAACCATTAATGCTAAGTAGGGGGAAAAAATCAAGTGACAACAATTATGATCCCACAGAAGAAAAATGAGAGGGGAAAGTACAGCAAAACAGGTATTGATGATAATCTAGAGAGTGGGTCCTCACATTGTTGCTTTGGGGACATTTCTAGATAAGCATCTTCTACTATAGTATTAATAATATGTATATATGTGTATGTACATATTATATGTATCATCTAAATGTACATATAGAGAGTCATGGTGCATAGCTGTAATCCTGGCACCCCAGAAGCTAAGGCATGAGTTCATAGCCACCCTGAGCTATACAGACAAACCACATATTAAACAAACTAATAAACATAGAAACCACATCAACAACAAAACCACTGTAAGTTCTCTGTGACATAGATCCTTCTGTTGGCTCCCATGAGTCCCAGAAACAAACCATTGTATCCGGATACCACTGCTATGCTGTTATGTCTTTACAATTTGGGTTGCTTTACCCCAAATCACTGTGCTGCCCCTGGCTGCTTCCCTGTGCCCTGGGTATTGGCTCAGGGATGAGAGATGTGTGACTTATGCTGTTGGCCTCACTATCTACACTAGAGTTCACCTCATGTTCAAGATGGGAAGGGATTGCCAAAGCTTGTGGTTTGAAGTGATAAGATGAAATATTCTAAGAATGGACTTTCTGGGCCCCTAAGACAGCATGCAGATAGGGGAGGGTATGTTTCTTTTTATTTGACTCTTGTTCGTTTTCTAAGAGAACCAAAGTCCCTCTTCCACACAAAATAAGAAAATGGTGTAGGACTGTCAAGGTGGCTCATGGATAAATGTGATTGCCTATGAGTCTGATGACCCCAGTTAGGTCTCAGGTACCCACATGGTGGAAAGGGAGAACCACCTCCCAAAAGTTTCTGACCTCCACAAGCATGCATGCAGAGAGAGATTCAGAGACAGAGAGACAGAGAATAGATAAATAAAATTTAAAATATATTTTAAAAAGAAATAAATCTAGAGAGTGAGGCAGTTGATGGTATTCCTAAAACTTCAAGCATAACTTCTTTAAAGTATGATAAGGATGAGAAGTAAGGTTGTACTTGATGAACTTGTTGAAAACAATGGTTTTGTGCTATTAGTGTTTGGCTCTCAATATTTTATATACCACGCATGTACAGTGGGTACATGTATATACACAAGTGTACAATGGGTCTCCTTGTCCAAACAGTCCACCTCCAGTGGATGTGGGAATTAGCCATAGTTCTGAGCCACAACCTGTGCTCTCCTTTCTCTGTCTTTCCAGCAGCAGACGGCATGGAATCTGAGTTAATCTGGTCTCCCATGCTTTATGCTCCAATGTCACCTCTTGTCACTGTTCTGATTATTTGGAACCATTAGTAAGTTAAATGGCAGTCATCAGAACACAGTTGCTGTGAACCATGACAATAGATATGACTGTGTAGATGGTACTAGATAACCAATAGACTGGTATTTATACCATGGACATATTGGGTCAAGGAAAGACTCATGTACTCTTCATATACTGGGCTGAACAAAGGACAGCAAAAAATCTTACCACATGGTACATGTGTCATACAATTTAAAATATGAATTGCTTGCCTATGGAATTTTCCCTTTTTAATTCTCTTGGATCATACTTGACTGTGGAAAATTAAACCACAAAACTGGCTAGGAAGGAACTATTGTGAACACAGCCAACACATCAAGAGTTCCTCTCAAAAAAAAAAAAAGAGTTCCTCTCAATTCTTTCTTATGTTACCACTTCCTACTTGGTAAGAGATATAGGAACCCCACCATCAAACAGAGACGATCATAAATGGCCAAGGAGGAGAGCAGAGATGTGGCTCTACCCCAAAGACTAGTGACCACTGGGTTCAAGCTGTCGTTTCTTGCTTTGTGCATGTCAGTGATTGTTTTGTATGTGTCAGGGTCTCACTCTGTTCTGGTTCATGCATAAATGATCATGGCACTGGAAGAGAGTGAATGGTGTCACCACAACAGTAAGGTCTTATTGGTAACGAGAGACCACGGGATGCTTAGATGGGTGGTTCTACAGAACTTGAGTTTGCTACATGGTGTGGCTCCCCAGTCATCTTTCAGCAGCGACTTGGTGTTCTGAGTTCTAGGTCAGCCATGTAGTAGACAGCCTGGCCACAGTGATCTTCTGTTCTGATGAGCATTGTAGATGCCCTTAGGACCTCCTTTAGGCAAGAAGTGAGCAGAAGTTAGCCACACCAACCACATTACCAAACACACAATGCTGTAGTCCCCTTGTTTTCAGAAACACGAGAGTGGTTTCATTGTGAACCACTTGTTCTCTGAACTCTCAAACCCATGTGTGTCTTCCACTTGACATTAGACTCTCCTTTAGAATGTGGAGTTCAGAATCACTGAAGAGTGCAGCTTGATGGATGCAGTTTCCCTCCGCTTCTCTCTCGGGAATGCGAGCACCTACCTATTGAACAGCCACTGATTCTTACCTGGGAACTTACTCTAATTATTTGAGATTTGTGACTTCTAGAGCTGAGAAAAAAATGGCGTGAATTAAAGAGGCATGAAATGAGGTTTAGAAGAATCTATACATGAGTCTAATCATCTAACAGTAAACAAATGGAGAGGAAAAGCCCAGGATGACCTACGGTCTTAAAGCCATCCTTTTGTTTCCATTTTGAGGAGAATTTCCCTTTAGTTCTCCTCTTCCTGGCCTCAAAAGCAGAACACTTTTATGACCTCTGCCCTCTTCTCATTGTGTAAAAGCTTCATTGCCCTTTCTTAAGCCAAGAGAAGAGTCATCACCACACTCCTTTCACGTTTTCTCTTTACATTCTAGTATCTGTTGGGAAACAACATCCTGATAAAAATGGAGCAAGAAGAACTCTACCCCTGATAATACAAAGCAAAATCTTGGTTTCCAAACATCACATTGACTGACATATCCCCCTTTGCCCCCCTTCCCTGCCACCAGGGGCCAACAGCTGCCTGACTCATTCTGATGTGTTTTGCCTGCCTTAGCACTGAGTGGGCTGATGTAAATAGGAAGTGATGAGGAAAATCAATTTGGGGCAAACACTGTTTTTTTTTTTTTTCAAGGCTGTAACAGGAAGAGATAGGAAGCTCGGGAAGATACTTGATAGATATTCAACTCGGTAGCAAGGAGGAAGTAGAATGCTGAAGCACTTGACTAGTTATTTTGAGTTGTAGAACGGAAACTGGATACAACAGAGAAAGGACCCAGATAGGATGTGTTCTGTTGCATAGCAACGCAGAGGCCAGAAGCTACTGAACATAGCCGAAACCATCTGTCTTTATGAAAGATGGAGGAGAAATGGTTTAAAACCAAGAAAAAAGAGAGTAGGTTAATAAAATGCTTGCAAAGAATATACAAGACTCCTCGTTCTTTTTTTTAAAAGCCTATTTTGTGGTAATATACACATATTTGTAATGATTAATGTCGTTTCAGGGAGTTAATTTTAATGCATGCTGCACTTCTACCTTTCCTTATACTTTGCTCTTTGCTTTGAATCAACCACTGGCCTCAAGAAAGGTTTGCAGATAATTGGGTTGGTGTAGCATCTGTAGACTTTGGAAGACTTGGTTCAAACCAAAAGTCAGTACCCAATAAAAACCAGCAATCAGTTAGCTTAGCTTAAAGACAAATCAGAAAAACGGGAAGAGATGAACATTCAGGTCCCAGAAAGATAACCTCCTCTTCTGCCCTGGGAGTTCCCCCACAGGGCTTCCTGAGAAATGGTTCCTGTCTCAGATCCCTGAGCAAGGAGGGCCATGCATCGGTACACAAGGAAGTTTTATTCCTAGGAAGCCCCCTGCTCAAGAGGGAAGTGTGCGGAGTGGATAAGTTTGGCTTTTGGAGTCAGGAAGTTTTCTTCAGAAATAATGCTTCATTTCCTGCTGCCAAAGATTGTCAGCCTTACAGTTGTTTTTGACGCCATAGGAATTCATAGGAATTCAAGAGCCTGCTTCCTTCCCTCCACTCCTGCTATTCCCCTAACACACTGCTTACAACACACCACAGACAACTGAGCAGCGTCGTTTCAGAGACCACATTTCTGTTGCTCCCTCTCAGGCTAGGAAGCAGACACATGTCCCTCCCCTTCACAGAGAGCAAGATGTGAGGACAAAGGGAGGGAAACCTGGTGCCTCCCAAGAGAAGAGAGGAGCTACTTCTTAGAA
Source organism: Pachyuromys duprasi (assembly GCA_028658305.1). NCBI lineage: Eukaryota > Metazoa > Chordata > Mammalia > Rodentia > Muridae > Pachyuromys > Pachyuromys duprasi. The sequence continues at coordinate 3,021 of JAQQSO010002558.1, read as the reverse complement.
ACTTTGCTTTTGTGGTACCTGAGGTAAAACTCCACCCCCCATGTTCTGGTTGGAAGAAATCTGCTATACATTGACTAGATAGTCTTGGGAAAAAAAAACTGAAAGGAGCCTAAGGAAAGGGGAATGATCAGAAGAAAGGTTGCTATTTTGTCTCCACTACCATCTTCCTTTGAGTTTATTTGGTTTGGGTCTTGGTTGCTTTTGGGCTGGTGTTGAGGATTGAACCCAGGGCTCTGAGCATGCTAAATATGTGAACCCTTTACCAATGCGCTGCGTTCACAGCCCTGCACAGTGTTTTGTTTCAGAGCCTTAACTTTTTGTACAGTGGCACTATAGATGTCATTCACAGTATTGGGAAGACTACACTCTTCTGTCAGCGCCCTGGGGTCCACTCCAGACAGTCTCCCTTGGTCAGAAAAATAGAGGCAATTATACCAAGCACAGTAAGGGATGGAGAGGATGTCAAAAGACAAGACAAAATGTGCACTTACTAAGCACATGTGCACAGTAAACACTCACAAAATAGTGATGAACACTCTAGCAAACTAATTTTAACTGATAAATTTAAAAGATCTTCATCAAAAGGGGGTCCAGAACAGTTGGTAATATGTGCAGATCTCTGCAAAATGGTGAAAAATAATTTTTCTTACCAAAATATCAAGAACTTGTGATTTCCTAACTTGTAATTTTTTTAAGGTGTGTAAGCCAGGCATTGCACGTTCATCTGTAACTCCCAGAGAAGAAGCAGGAGGCAGCAGATTCTTGAGTTTGAGCCCATCCTGGGCAACAAAATGAGATGTCTCCTCAACAACAAAAAAATAGAGAAAGAGATAAGAAGAAGCTCAATTAAATACATAGGTTTATAGTAACCAATAATAACTACATATATACATATATGTATCCAAAACTGGTCCTTGGGTTCTATATTGTACCATAGGAAAATGATTCATTTTAATAGGGTATTTCCTTCATTTCAATCATTAGCTCAGAAGAAATCAAGATCAAAATTGCTTTGCTGTGCCTTCAAGTTTTAGCAATGAGATGATTTCAAGTTTTAGTCTCAGCTTTTCTGACTTTAAATTTCAACAGCAATTTCTCAAGTGTGTGTGCATGACTGACCTCTTATTTTTGTTCAGTCTAATTTACGTTTCATAAAATTTTTATGAAAATGGGAGAAACAACCAAAACATGCTTGCACGGCGCCAAGCGTAGAACAGGTCTAAGCCTCGAGCGCAGCGCAGCCTGAAAGCTGGATTGCGCCAGCCTTCCCGGAGCCTGGCTTGGCCTCCGGAAGCGCCAGCTCCTGCAAACTGCCTACAAACCAATCATGACACCTTTCGTGGTCCTCTAAGAAATGAGCCTGGGCCAGCCTGGAAGACTCCCCGATGCCTGATTGACAAGGCGAAGTGGACATTCACGTGCAGCCCCATTGGTGGTTTCCGGTTTTGGTTGGTTGGTTGGTTGGTTAGTTGGTTGGTTGGTTTTGTTTTATACTCATCATGCCGAAAGGACCCCAACTGCTGTGAACACTGCCCAGATGTGGCTCTAAGCAGTCCGGAAAAGGAAACAACCAGCAGCAGTGTTTTGGTGGCATCTCCGTGACAGCTAACTCAGGCTGCCGAGCCACCACTCAGAAGAGCGAAAACAAGCGCAAGCCCGTGGTTTACAGCAGCCGGCTGCTCTGAAGCCCGGCTCTGACCCATTCTGTCTGTGCAATGGTTTGGGTGTACACCCTCGAATTCCTCTGTTAAAAATTTAACCCTGCGGGAGCTCCACAAGGAAAGCAACAGAACCAAAACTTCTGAGCACATGGGTCTTTCCTGACACTCATATTCCAACCAGGTACCATGCATGGAGAAAACCTAGAACGCCTGCACAGATGTAGCCCATGGCAGTTCAGTGTCCAAGTGAGTTCCATAGTAATGTAAACAGGGACTACCTCTGACATGAACTGATTGGCTTGCTCTTTGAACACCTCACCCTGATGGGGGAGCAGCCTTACCAGGCCACAGAGGAAGACAATGCAGCCACTCCTGATGAGAGCTGATAGACTAGGATCAGAAGGAAGGAGAGGAAGACCTCCCCTATCAGTGGACTTGGGGAGGGGCATGTATGGAGAAGGGGGAGGGAAGGTGGGATTGGGAGATGAGGAGGGAGGGGTTTATAGGGGGATACAAAGTGAATAAAATGTAATTAATAAAAATTAAAATTAAAAAACTCCATATAAATACAAAAAAATTATACAGTAAACACACACACACAAAAAACAATTTAACCCTGAGCCAGGTGCAGTGGCACATGCCTTTAATCTCAGTTCTTGGGAGACAGAGGCAGATCTCTGAGTTCAAGGCCAGCCTAGTCTACAAAGTAAGTCCAGGACAGCCAAGGCTAAACAGAGAAACCCTGCCTCAAAAAAAAGAGAAAGAAAAAAAGAAAGAAAGGAAAGGAAAGGAAAGGAAAGGAAGGGAAAGGGAAAGGGGAAAAAGAAAAGAAACTTAACCCTGAAGGTATTTACCTTGGGTAAGTGACCAGGGTTCTTTGACATATGAGGATATAATCCCATTTTGTTGTTGTTGTTAGTTGGTTGGTTTGGGGTTTGAGTTTTTTGTTGTGTTTTTGTTTGTTTGTTTTCAAGACAGGGTTTCTCTGTGTAGACTGGCTGTCCTGGAACTTGCTCTGTAGACCAGGCTGGCCTAGAACTCTGAGCTCCACCTGCCTCTGCCTCCTGAGTGCTGGGATCGCCACCATCCAGCAAGCCCCATGACTTTATTGGTGGCTTTCATGAAAGATTTGGGGGCTGAGGAGCTGGCTCTCTGGGTAAAGCACTCATTGTGCAGGCATGAGGACCTGAATTCAGATCCCAGCAACCAGCCAGGTATGCAGTGAGTGTCTGTAATCACATTACCAAAGCCAGAGACAGGCAGATCCTTGGTTCTCACTGATCAGTTTAACCAAAAGGTGATCTCCAGGTGCAGTGGGAGATTCCATTTCCTATTATTATTATTATTATTATTATTATTA